>JANTPZ010091016.1:0-19797 GCA_025593235.1 Vachellia pachyceras | reverse complement strand
TGAATTTGAGGCCTCATACGAGGACCAATTCTTCTTAATATGTTCTAGATATATTAAATTCGTTAGAGGAGTCAATTTATTCAGTGACTTTTTTTTTTGCATTAAATCATCGAAGTGGAGAATTGACTAAAAACAAAACAGAATTTAAGCTTAGTCAACTGATATGTCGTTTTCCCTTGTTCTCATCCTCTTTTTGTAGTGACAGATTTTTCCAGAATCTGCATATTGGTATTCGCTTTCATATTGGTGAGCTTATAATCTTTCAGTGCATTAAATGAACGTTAAAATGATTTCCACAAAAAATTCATCTGAGTACAGGTTATACGGTTATTTCAAATATAACCTTCAAATTAATTCTAGCTATATATTTGTATTTTTTATTAATTATCTTTATCAGTTTTATTTTTTGATATCCATTTCATTAGCCACTTGAATCATTAAATAATAGAAATAGAATAAAATAAAATAAAAATATGGTATTTATGAGATTGAAAATACATTAAACTATAAATAAATATCATATAATTAAAAAGAGCTCAAGTGTTTGAACGCTTGCTATAAAAAGTTATAAACTCATGCTAGTAATTTTTTTTGAATTCTAAAAGAAATTATCAATAAAAAGTTGTTAGATAACAATGGATGATGTGTTAAAGATAAAAGAGGGAAGAGAAATATTTCCACTAACTTCCCTCTCCACTTGATGTTTCTGGGTGTGTTTGAAAATCCGTGTATCCCAGCGGCCACAAGTACTTTTTTTTGTGATTGGATTAATGGTGACACAAATTTAGATAAAAGTTAAATATTATAATTTAATGTATATTTGGATTGATTTTTATTAAAAAAGATAAAGAGATCAGATCCAACGTCTAATTTCTTCTATCTCCACTATCGATGTTGAAAATTCTTTTTTCTCTATGATGGAAAAGCTAAAAGTACTGAATTTTTGTGGCTGTTGGCTCGTTTACGAGGTACAAATATACGTTTAACAATTTTTTTTGACAAAACCAAATAATCATAGAGAAAGAAGAGTTTTTATGCAAAAACGAGATAATCATATAATATGGCTTATGCAAAAATGAGATAATCATATATTGATTTTTATATTCACATTGTATATTGTAAATTATATTAAAAAATAGTTTCTACCAATATCTAAATAAACATATTGAAGATTTGACCAGAAGACTATAAAGACTATAAAAATATCATAAGAACATCAAGTAGCAGCTCGTTTACAGGAAAACTACTTATTCCCCCTAACACCACTTGATCTCGGGAGATTGACACTCTTAACCCAACTTCATCTCTAAAATGTAATCAAGCCGACAAGATATTGTGTTAAATTAGATCAGATGATTCAAAATCCCCAAGCTCTCTCAAAAGTTCCTACCCCACAATTTGAGATGACAAACAAAAACTGAAAAATGAAAAAAGGAATAATAACACAAGAATAACAAATAATGAATCGATATGTACCGGCGGCGACGGTGGCGGTTGTACTTCAACGTGGAAGGCGATATGGAAGAAGAACAAGAAGAAGCAGAAGAGGTTGGTGTTCCCATGAATATGGAGAAACTCATGATATACTGTAACACCTCCTATTTTCCTCCTATATGCTTGTATGAGATCACTTTTGAACCACTCTTGGACCTTAGATATTAAAATTTGACCCAAAATTGTGAACTTGTATTTTAAAAAACGTAGAAAAACGTTGTTACTGTTCACGGGGTCATTTTTCTAGATTTCTGGCCCAACTTTGAAAAATCATAATTAATTCTAAAAAATCAAAACTGAGTGGTTCTAATTTCTAAATTTTTCTTATTAAGTTAAATATAGGGGAAAAATACTCATTGGCTCCAATTCTTGCCCATTTGAATCAGTTTATTCCAAAACCGTGGCAATGTCCAAATGGTCACTGACAGTTTTTCCAGTTTTTCCCTTAACTTTGGAAAATCATATCTCTTAATGTACGCATCAAAATTCTACAAACTTTATATCATTTTAAAGCTCAGGATGTGTAGTATTTAACTGGAAAGTTTTATCTCAATTGGAGCTCGTTTTCTATTTTTAATCGCCATTTGAAACAGGTCAATTTTCAGGGCCTTTGGAACCCCTTGATTTTGAAACCTAACTTTTTTAAAAAAAATTACCAAAACCTCATTTTGGTTCATAATCAATCCTTTTCTCATGCATGGTTACTTCTTGCCATTCTTTAGCTTACCTAGTCCATTTTCATGCATGCATCATCCCATGTTTACTTGCTTTTTCATGTAGGGGTTTAAATGTTACAACTTTAACCACTTGTAAAATGAATGGCAACCATCAAAATATTTACACCAAATTTCCTCAAGCAAACATATCATCTTCAACCATCAATAATCGTTTCATTACCCTTGCTTGAGCCTCCTCCTACATGGTTAGTTGGTGGATAATGAGATTTTAAAATCCCAATAGCAAAACTAACTAAACAAAAGCATTGTGAATGAGCATATTCAACTTTAAAACAAGTGTATGAGCATATAACATGTGACATATTCAAACTACATTTTAGATATGCATATGGCCATAGCAATCAAGATCACATTTCATACACATATCATTCACTTCATTCATCACAAAAATCATGCACCATTCACAACAAAGTTTCATAAAACACAAGTTTGGTTTAGTAATCTTACTACCTCAAGATCTTAGCTTTCTCTTTTTCACCTTAGGGCTTTCTTGAATATCCTTCCAAATTGGCTCTCGAAGGTCTCAACTTCCTAAAGATCATGTAAAGACATGTCCATTATCCTCATATCATCACCCATGCAAGAACTTTTCAAAAAAATGCAATAAGACCCCTGTTGCATTTTTAAGACACTTATAAGTTCAAGACTTAATTTTTATGGGCCTTAAGGCTTCTCAAACCCCTTTCTTATTTTTATCCTACACAAAACTTCATTTTGAAGCTATTGGAAGCATTAGAATCATCAAAATCCCACTCCTTCTATTTTTCACAGATTTTCGAAAAACAGAAAAAGAAGGGTTCTTGGATTTTTCAACTTTTAATTTGCTTATGAATACTTGTGTATTCTTGCTTCCAAATCATGATTCAAGTGCCAAAATACTCAAACAAATTTTCCCTTCTCAAGACTTCAAATGGATAACATCTCCCCATAAACTCATGGTTTCCAAAGTTTCAACAACAACTCCCAATAACAACCAAAACAACAACCAACAACCATCAAACACTTTTTACTACTTTGAAGAAGAGTTTGTAACCTTTTGTTTCTTTAAAAACCTCTCATTTTCCATTTTCACCTTTTCAAATCCTTGCCTCTCATCTTCAAAAAGAGAGACTCCTTCAAGAAATCAAACCATTAGAAAGGTGAAAGAGGTTGCAAGTTACAAGAAATGAGGTTGCTTAGGACTTTACCTTGTATGTGTGCTCTTTCTTCTTCCTTGTGAGAGAAAAAATGGAGTATTGGGAGCTTGGGAGGGAGAGGAAAATTTCAGACCAAAGAGAGAGGGAGGAGTGACGGTTTTGGGAATGGAAAATGGAGGAATAATGTGTTAAAAGTGCTCTTGAAATGATGAAGGGTTGAGATTAAAACTTGCTCACCAAGTTTTGATCTTAATGGAAGGAGTTGTGCCACTTGTCAAGCTCATGTGGTGAGTGAAAAAGTTATCATGATTACTCTTAACTTGGCTTCCAAGTCTTGGTTGGGTTGACTGGGCCTCTGCTCATCCAGTTACTTGATCCGGTGGTACGCATTTCCGTAAAGTAACATTTACTTAAGTAACTATCTTTTTATTTTTCGGAGACTTTCTCTCTTATGTGGTGCTATTCCCTAGGCCTCCTTGCCTAGGTGGCATCATGTCTTAGTCTCAAAGCATCTCCGGGTTTCCCTTGTAACTCTTCAGGGTCCTCGATTTGTGTGTAACACCATAAAATGTGCTTCCTGCAGCCAATTTGACTTAAGTGCATGGAAAATTTCTATATTTTTCCCTGATACTCCAGCTCTTTTTCGTTCGTCAAAATTCTTCCCGGATTTTCAGTAATTAATTTTCTAAGAAAATCATTCTTCGGAGCTTTTGGGCACTGTTATTCTCCGTACTTTGAAACTACCCCTACCGGATACCGGGTAATAATTTTATTAAATACTTTATGGCCCAACTAAACTTTTCTCAGTTCAGGTTTCCTGCATTTGAGAACTCCTACTACCTCAAATAATTAGTTCTCATTCGTCCTTGATTTCAAAATCCTTTAATTACGAAATTGTTTTTATCTTGTCTTACTTCCACTTATTTACGAAAATGCCACTACTTTCTTACTTCTTTCTTAATTACCAAAATACCATCACTTTTTCTACTTTTTCTTAATTCTAACTTTACCCTTGGTTGACTTTTGACATTTCTTACCAACTTTGACTTTTTGGTCAACTTTGACTTTTGACCAAATTACCAAAATGTCCTTATTATTTGATAACATTTTATGCCCTAAGCCTTTTTAATCAAATGACCATTTTACCCTTGTCATTTAAACCAATTGACCATTTTGTTCTGGGTCATTTTTACTTAAAATCCTTAAGACTATGGACTTAGTCAATCATGATCTTTTTTGTTTAGAGGCATTTTTCTTTATATATTTTCACATTCATAGCATTAAATCATCACATAATTTACCAGCTTACCCTCTATTTCCACTCACAGAAATATACGGATATTACAAATAAAGCTTTACAATTTTTTAAAAATGGTCTCTTCGTACTTATTTCAATAGTATGCATTAATCTAATGTAATGTGAATACTCCCTAATGTCTCCCCACTTTAAGATTCATTGGATGATATATGAGTTCAACATGATCCCACTAGTTTGTTCTACCAATAAATTTAGCTTCTTAAGATTCAGTATTTAAAAGATTTAATTTAAATTAATATTACCATGATTGAAAAATAAAGAACATGACCAAAGGTCCAGTTTTAAATTCTAAAAGATTTGGCTTAATGCCCCTTTAACCCGCGCATAATTTAATCAATAAATATTCAAAGTTAGGTTTATTAGCGGTGGGGCAACATTGCCTAGTTTTTTAAACTTCTGGGGTTAAATTATCCCTCTACAACTTCTGGTCTTCATGTTTTTTTATCCTTTAACCTATGTTTCTATGGCCAACCAGATCATTAGATATCTACATGTCATGACATCTAAATCTAGCTAAATTCTAAAAGATGCCATTTGGAGAATGTGATGTACAAATCTTAGAAGGTATGGCAAGAAAAAATAGTTGAAAACATAAGTGTAGGGTAGAACATATAGTTTAGAGGAGGAGAAAAAAAAGAAAAGGTACGACCTAATTTGATTCAATTTGAAATCCTTTTATTTTGAAATCAAATTTCAAATTTTATATAGTTACCTATGGAAGGAGAGTGAATTCAGAGTTCTTATAATTTAAATCCAAAATGTTAAAAAGAAAAACGAAACATAAAGAAATCTAAAACCAAATAATCAACTCAGAAAATTTTAAATGTCAAATAGTTTATATATTATTACAGCATATACTGAATCACTTCAATTAACAAGATTATTTGTTGCAAAATAAAACATCTCAAGGTTACAAAAACGGTAACTAAAATTTGATTCAACAACTATTTTACTAGTGGTGTCTCTTGCATCTTTGGATAAATAAAGCCTTGATTTTTTGCAATGATACTACAACATCAACCATAGTAAGTCGAGCCTCTGGTAAGTCAATACAACAATTTAATGCTAACTCAAAAACTGATGATATATAAGATAATGCATCATCATTATTTTGAATTTCTAGGTGTAGCAAATTGGCATCTATAAGATTCATGATTGAATGTGGCATGGATTTGCTCACCCAATCTTTCAAACTTAATCCTTCTACAAACATTTCATCTGTTGGCTTCTTCCTTGTAAGCATTTCCATTAGCAAAATCCCATAACTATATACATCTCCTTTGGCAAAAACAACTCCTTTGGATCCATACTCTATATGTCATATTGAATTATTAGTATAAAGACAGGATGTCAAAAACATAATATATGGTTTGTTATTAAACTTTTCTTTTGTATCGTCACTTCAAGTTGTTACACATCAAGACATAAATTATTATATAGATTGATATTCATAATTTTAAATTTTGTTGCTAATCCAGTGTTTTATTATGAATTATCCAGACTGAACTTATGTTCAATAAAGAAACAAACGTTCAAACACAATAAGTTAATAAAAAAGAAATAAATAATTTGAGATATCCAAAATTCACAAAAGGACAAAGAATATGACTCTAGCGAACGTGGGGCACTCGATTTTTTTTATAGATCTTTATTCTTTACACATTTTATTCATGAGTAATGTTGATACTACTTTGGCTACTCAAAAGCTTCTCCCAAAAAAAAATTATTAAGTGGGCTTTCTCTCTGTCAAAAATTAAAGATTTCTAAATTGAAAGTAAGAGAGAAACAAAGAAAAATGCAGGGCTCACATCCAATCAGTTAAGAAAATCCCTTCCTTCATTTGTTTGTTTCAAGCAACAAATTTGTAAAGTGAAAATTAAAGTAAATCAAATTCCCAACAACATATGGGAATCTACAGAAAAAAATAGTGCGCTTTTCAGGTTGTTGTTGTTGTTGTTGTTGTTGTTGTTGTTATTTTTAATTTTTTTGCTAGAGTTTCATGTTACTGTTATTCAAATAATATGAAAATGTTTGAAATATCATTACTCAACTCTGATAACACAATTTGCATATTTAACAAACAAACCAAACCAGAGGGGTAAGAAATAGAAACCAATTTAGTTACCAATTATTTAGCAACGGGCATCTCTAATATTTTGCATAAATGCAAACTTGCTTTTTTTTTTTCAACAATACCAGAATTTCACTTACAGTAAGTCGCATCTCAAATAAGTCAATGTAATAAAGTAAATATTTTACGCAATTTGATGTAAGTATATGAGATGAGTTTAATTTTGCCTCAACTTGTTTGAAAGTGATTTTTTAATTTATTATGGGTAATTGACAAACACCTAGTGCCTAATCTATTAATCTTAATCCCTGAGCAAATATCATATCCGTTAGCATCTCCTTTGCTAATATTCCCATCAGCAAAATACCATGATTGTACACATTTCCTTTTACAGAAACAACTCCTTATGATCAATACTCAATGTTATGTTGAATTATTCGTATAAAAGTCATTATGTCACAAACATAAGGTTTGTGGTTCAAAATTTTCATTTATACAATTAATTCATATATTCAAACTTCAAGATATAAAATATTTGCTAGAAATTGAAGGACATAAAATGTTATGAAGCTTAATAAACAAAACAAAAGAATATAAAAACGAATCCAAAATATTATTATTAAATTGTTACCTGGTGCCATATAGCCAATGGTAGCCAAAGTTTTGGTATAAATTTCATGTTCTCCTTCTCCAAACAATTTAGTGATACCAAAATCACTAAGATGAGCCACCATATCTTTGTCCAACAAAACATTACTTGGTTTCAAATCACAATGAACAACTAGTGTAGGAGAACCATGATGAAGATATTCCAAAGCCATTGCCACATCAATCATTATGTTCAACCTTTGCAAGATGTCTAAGTAATAGTTGTGAGAGTACAAACATCTTTTTCAAGACTCCCATTTTCCATGAATTCCATTATTAGAGATTTGAAATGATCATTTGAGCAACTACTGATGATTTTAATGAGATTTCTATGGTGTAAATTGCACATGGCAGCACTTTCAATATCAAAACTTCGTAATGCTTCTTCCATGTCTGAGTTAAATATTTTTACTGCAACAATATTTTCATTTGGAAGAATTGCTTTGTATATTGACCCAAAACTTCCAGAGCCAAGAAGATTACTCTTGTCAAATCCATTTGTTCCCTGTAGAAGCTCATAATAGGATATCCTGATTGGTTTATCCAAATTCATTAAATCCATTTTCATTGAATGATTACCATCACCTTTCTTGCGCTTTAAGAAAATAATGCTTAAAACAACCAAAATGACAACTATAATAGGCAATGAGCATTTTATCATCAAGATCACTGTACTTGATATGTGTTGTTTTCCTTTCTTGCATGGTTGGACTTGTAGTTGGGATTTCCCGCAAAGGTCTTTATTCATCATAAAAAATTGAGCACTAAAATTTTGAAGAGGGCCACCATTTGGTATTTTTCCTTGCAATAAATTGTAAGAAAGATTAATATATTTAAGATTGCGTAATGACTCCAAGGATTTTGGGATCACACCAGACAAATAATTATGAGAAAGATCCATGGACTCCAAGCTTATCATGTCCCTAAGCAGATTCAGGAATAGGCCCTTGAGAAATAGACCAAGTTGAGACATACATAAAGCGCATAAATGTATAAAATAGGGTATACTTGTTTTGTTTAGACCTAGCTTGGCTTGTTTAAACAATAAAAAATTGAATTATATTTTTATTTTACATAATTTATATTTTCTCTTTTTATAACTTTTATATATAAGTATATTGTACTTTAAGTTAATTATCACTGCTTTAAACAGTCCACCTTTCACCATATTTCACCACCGTTTTGACGTACGAGATACTGTTGTACTGTTGGGAGACCAGTGTTGTATTACTGTAGTGTTTAGTTATTAAATTTATATTATATTTTTGTATGTTGTATTGTTGTGTTCCTTTATAGAGTATTATTAGAGGACTCATCTCTATAATTTAGATTTCAAATAATAACTCTTTTGAATTAATTTTTATTTTGATTTTTTAATTAATATATGAATTTAGTGTTAATTGAGTAACACACAAGCCTATTTATTTATTTTTTTTGGTGAAATCACACAAGCCTATTTAAAGCCAACTATGTGTAAACATTTACTTTAAAGCTCACTTGCTTTGGTAAAATTAAAAGCTTAAAATTATTAATCTCTTGAGTGTATTTAAATGTCTTAAGTAGACTTTTTTAAAAAGGCTTCAAATCATTGTAGTTCCCTTGAAGACTCGAGCTTGAACTTTAAATAAAAAGCCTATATGAAGGTTAAGCCATAAGACTCGAGCTTGAACTTTAGCTTCATCACAGGTTTATATGCCTATATAGCTAAAATTTAGTTTGACATGTTTTCACCACTAGTTTTATTAGAATCAAGAAAAAAACAATAAACTTCATTAATGTCATATTAAAATCTAATAACTTTTCACCTTTAACCCTATTAAGTTATCAAAAATTATTCACTTTATTCAAAGAGTAATTGTTCATACAATAATAAATGAATGGTAAAATTCTCAATTCATGTTTATAAATAGAAAAAAAATTCTTTTTTCGCTACCTTATTAATGGGACCAAAGGAATATATACTATTAAAAAACTACAAGTGTCTAATAATATAAAAAATCTTGAATATTTGTGTTATGCTGATGCGTAAATATTAGAAAGTGAAAACACAAATTTCTTCTAATGTTCAAATTACTTACTTTCTAGTAATTGCATTCAATTTCATAATGCATTTATTTTGATATAATACACAATATTTTGTTCTTTGCTAATTAATCATGGGTGGCACAAAGCATTGAACTACTTTTTCGGCAATTTACCTCAAAAGTAAAAATATTTTGATATATTTGTATACTTTTCTTAGCTGATTAAAAAAAAAAAAGTGTCCCTCTATTAGATACACAAACGTATACTTTTCTTTCTCCCTCCTATTGATTTGTGTACTTCTTTTGATTTTATACTAAATCATTATTCAAAAACTATCATATGAAAAAAAAAATTAACTTGTAAAGGCTTAATCATATAGGATTGAATAGAGAGCAGTCCGTCTAAACTCAAATAAATTAAAATGGTGGAATTTAATTATTTGACTGGTTGTTGAAAACTCCTTGTATTTTTTTTTCGTTAGTTTGAGCTTAAATTTGGTTGAACAAAGATTTTTATTTTCATTTAATTTTTAAAATATAATTTTAAGTTGATTTTTTTATATATACCTAAATAATTTGTGTTTTTTTGTACATTTTTTAATGGCTATGATATGATTTTTTAAAAAATATAAAAATAATCATAATTTTAATTAAACAATATAGAATTGCTGCAATTTTATATGTAATAAATAATAAAAACAACTCTAGATTTGCCTATCTTTTAATATTAGGGAAAGAGAGAGAACATAACATTAAAGTTATTAAGAGATAGATTATTTTTTCAAAAAAAATGTATTGAAATAACAAATTGGGCCATTATGTGTGATTTAACTTTTAAGTTCTGTCATGGAAAAGTAAATAAAAATTTCACTTTTATATGCTACAAATATAAGCCCCAAACATATGCTTGAAGAATATGAGTAAAATGGTGAAAAATATGATTGAATATCATAAGTAGTAATACCTATAAACGAGTTACCACCCAAATACAATCCATTTAAATGCCTTATTGGACATTCAAAGATGTACAGTTGCTTATTGATTTTGGAATACTCGTCTCTAATTGATTAGTGTCAACATCTAGGACTTCAAGTAAAGGGAGTTGATGACATATTTCTTCCGGTAAAATCCCATTTAAATGATTGCTGCTAAGATCAATATATCTCAAAGAAGGCATGCTCCAAATGGATAAAGGAATTTCACCTATAAATGAATACAAAGTATATGTTAATCATATTGATAATATGACTAACAGGATTCTAATAAATTCACGCAAAATTACATTTATAATGAATGGAATTTTGTTAATGAGAGACATGAAATGCATATAATATGATTTAATTTTTGTTAGAAATAAATTTTAGAGGACTCTTCCAATATCAATTACCAGTAAGACATTAAAATTCTTTAAAAATATATGCTAAAGAGAGATTATGACATTAATTACACCCATTTAAAATGTAGAACCAAAGTATCTACATTTGCATCAAATGATTTAATATTTACAAAGTTCTAACTTCGAAATTGGCGATGAATTCATCAGGCTCAAATTTTAGGAATTAAAATGCTTTTGGTTACTGGCAAAAAAAACCTTTTGGTTACACATTGTAAGAGAATATAAGATAAATAAGGAAAATACTTAAGTCAAATTTCTTATATCCAATATGTTAAGTTTTCCAATAATATGTAGCCATGTATTTTATTTTTGAAATATTATCATTTATTTATAAGCCTATACGAAGAAATAGGATATATGACTACGTTAAAATGTCCAATAAGGCATTTTTTTCATTCTTACGTCCATGTAAGATTCGCTAACAATGAAAAATTAAAAAACTTTCCATTGAAAAGAAAGTCGGGAAAAATGAAAAGTAAAATGACAGATAAAAAGTCAAAATTCCAACTAATCCTTTTCATCAGGTTATTTTCCTTCAAACTCAATGTTTTTTTAATGATCCAATATTTGCATATTTGTGTTTTTCTTTTTAGTTTTGAAGATTTGTTGGCCACATTGTGTCCTTTTTAAGTTCTTTCTATTCCATAAGTTTAAAAAAAAAAAAAGAGTGCCTCGCTCACCCAACTTTCCACATCCAACTCATTATGAAGCTACACCATTTTTTCGTAATTCACCTTGGGATTAAAAGAATTTAAAAGCACCAAAGGAATAGAGCCAACAAAATGTAGTGCAACACACTTACCAAATAAGTTATTTATCCCAAGATCAATCTCTTGAAGCATTGAACTGTTAAATAATGAAGATGGAATAGAGCCAACAAGTCGATTCGATCCAAGGTCCAATACCTTCAGTTGTGAAAGATTGCCAATCTCTTTTGGGATGCCCCATTCACATATTAGTAATGTCAATAACAATTCTTTACACATCATAGATTATGAAGTACATGAGACAAATTTACATTTTTTTAAGAATACACATATAGTGAGGCTTTCACATTTTTGAGATATAACATGTATATTCTAAATGCAAAACACAACTGCAATTATTATTTTCAAAAAGGTATAAACCCTTTTTATTCCACTGGGCTAATAACCATAGATTAAATCAATTGGTTATGTGTACGACTGAGATTATGAACACGAACTTTCATTCAAAAATAATCACTTTTCAGCCAAGACAAAAATAAATGGATTAAGGTGCAAAGTTGCCCTACAAGTTTTTTTAAAAAAAATTAGTAGTTGTATTATCCATGAAGTTTTAAAATGGAACGATATTACCCAATTTCGTAAACGAATGGTTAATATTAAAAAATTGATATTGGCTATTAATATTTTTAATGCTCCATATTGAAACTTTTGGAGTAACATTACTCATGAGAAAAAAATTCTGGGAAAAATTTGCACAGTAACCTAAAACAAAAACATGCACATGTTCTAATATAATTAAAATTCTTGCCTCTTAAATTGGGCATAAAAAATTAGGTCATAATACTTCCACAGAACAAGAAATGATGATCTCGTTCTTGCAAATTGGAAGATAAAATTATTATAATACAGTCATATGATAAGCTTAATATACAAATATGATATATATTTTTTTGCCAAGGTACAAATATGATATATGAAACTTATAAGACCACTACCTCCGGTGTTTAATATAAACCTTAGCTAATCAACTTTAAAAGAATAAAAAACCAAAATAAATTATACTTGTGGAAAAATTTGGTTGCATATAATTTTTGTTTGTTGTAAATTTTTTAACTCATCGATTGTAATTGTTAAATTTTTTTATAAATGTTCTTGTTAAATTTAAAGATACAATATATAACCAAAAAAAATTCTAAACTTATCAGTATCTTAGTATGGTTTATATTGGGCTACTCTACAAGGTCCATTACACTAATTTTTATGCTTCAATTCAATTTCTTATTTTATAATTTAGATTTATTAAAACTACTAAGATTATTAATTGGAACCATTTCAATATCCATGACATTGAATTATCGTCCTACGCTGTTCGGAAGCATGATTACTATATCACATGCAAATAAGAGTATAAAGGCGTAGCATTTTATTCACAATTCGCTTTGGGATTAAAAGAAATTAAAGCAGCGTGTTATTTTTTTTTCTTTTGGTTGAAGAATGCATCACATTCCATGTATTAAAAAAGTAATCCAGCAAAATTATTATTTGCTAATGTCTAATTAAATATTGGAATATAATTTAAGACAATCATACAATTAAAACTCTTACCTTGCAAGTTGTTGTTTCATAGAGATAGTCATTGGAGCATGCCAAAATTATTGATTAAGAAAAATGGATTACATCAAACATATCAAATAAGTTTTCTAACATCGTTCCATTGCCCATTGATATTGAAACTTTAGAAGACTACCGTTCAAATTGTTTTTTTCATAAATCTAAAATTCTTAAAGTATAAATGTTTAAGAGAAGTTATGGAGTTTTACCTCTTTCAATTTTAAAAGTGAACACGATATTGTTTATATAGGTATTATATTGATGTTTAACCTTAAACTAATACGGTGGACATAAAAAGAATAAAAAAGATATAATGACATAATGAAACCATATTTTTGTCATCTTCGAGGACTTTAAAAAAATTAATGTAACTATAGTAAAAAGAATATATATATATTTCATTGGATAAAAGTGAATAAATATAAACATTTTAACGAAAGAGTTTGATATATTATAAAATGTTTGCAAAACAGATAAATAGCGTTTTATGAACAGACAAACACATACAACATTAAAAATTTTAGTAGACTTCTCTCTCTTTTGGCTCTCTTTCCACTACAAAAAAATGACATTTAGCGATGGAAAAATCCATCGCTAAATAGTTATTTTCTTTCAGAAAATTTTCATTTAGCGACGGAAAATATTAGCAACCCTCATTTTAGCGACGGAAAATAGCTAAATGTTATTTTTCTGGTAGTGTTCTACAGCAACTTTCTATGATTGGTCTCTCAAATCTGCTTCCCTCTGTGTAATAACCCTCTCATTTTGTGTGTTATGTTATGAATTTTTTATGCTATTTGAACGTTAATTGTACCCATTGAGATTAGCTAATCAGTATATTTCATTTACTAGAACATTATAGAAACCAAATTCATCATCATCTTCTAGGAGTTTTAAAAAATTGATGTCATACACACATGGATAGTCGAAATCATTTTTTAATTTTAGTATCTATTAGTAATTATTATTTCCAAAAAGGTATAATCCTTTGAAATCTGGTTGGTCCTTCCTTTTCATCATTAATATCAAAACACATTTTGCATGGGAGACTGCCCAGAAAAATTCTTTTTGTTACATGTACAAACTTTTTAAAAATAACAATTACCAAAAGAAATCAAAGTATCACATTCTTTTTAAATAGGATAAGAAGAGAGATACATTGACTTGACACAGATAATGCGAAACTCTACAAAGCAACAAGGAATGAAGCATACAATTCAAGTCAAGAATTACATATAAAGAAACTCAATCAAATACAAGCTTAATAGAATTGAATTTAACTGAGATAGTCTCACAACCATATAAAGTGTATCACTCAACTCTAAAAAAAATCACATTCCATGTATTAGAGAAAGTAATCAAGAAAAATTATTACTACTTCTTGTTTATTATAAGAGCTAATTAAAAAAATTAAATTTAGTCCTAAAATAAGACCCTATATTTAGTTATTTTTTTGTGAACTACCCTTATCAACACTCCCTTGATTATAATTAGATGCCACAATGATTCAAATATGTGCTATACACGGAAACATTCTACTTCTTCCCCACTTTTGAGAGTTGAACCATTAAAAATTTATATCAATTCTCATTTTTTATAAATTACTCGCACAAGAGATGAGTGTATTAAAATCGTCAACTTTTTTATATTTTAATATTTTTGATGTTACTCATATATGAAAAATTATGCAAAATCATTGTTTAACTGTTAGATTTGTTATGCAAATTTAGTTTTTATTACAACGTGCTAAATACCCATTAGAAAAATAATAAATTAATATTTTTAATCAATTCAAATATTCAAATTCATAAAATGTAGTATATATTTTTTGTTCAAAAATAAAAATAAAGTATATAATATGAATCTCAGTTGCAATTGAAAATATAATATGAATTTCAGTTGCAATTGAAGTGGTTGAGTATGAAACATTAGGGCCAATAGCACAAAATCTTCTTTGATATGGTTTTATGAAATGTGAGTCTATATTTTTATTGGGCTTCAACGAAGCTAAATTTGGTTGAGCCTATGAGGCTTGGCCTATTGTGAATTAATTAATTAATTTAAACTATAAAGCTCAATGAGGATATTTTTGGAATATCAAAGTGAATTAATTAATTAAACTGATTTCATTAATCTCAAAAAGGTTAATTGATTCTTATAATTAGAAGCACAAGTAGTATTTTCTAATGTATTATGAAATACTGAAAAGGAATTTAAGACAGTCATACACTACTAATCATAAACTCTTACCTTGCAAGTTGTTCTTATGCAATTGTAACTCTAGTTTGCATTGATGCCAAATCAAGGGCATTTCACCGGAAAAATCATTATCATCCATGTGTAGTTGTTCTAGTTTTGGAAGCCCAAAACACACATTTGTGGGGAGTTCGCCAGATAAATGATTTTTTCCAAGATCAAAGCCTTGTAGTACTGAAATATTAAATAATGAAGATGGAATAGAACCATCAAGTTGATTCGCCCCAAGATACAATCTTTTTAGTTGTGAAAGATTGCCAATCTCTTTCGGGACGTCTCCTTCAGACATTAAGGAGTGGAAAAGAAAGTGATGTTAACAACAATTTTCCACTTACATGTTATAATTGTATTAAAAAACACATTTGACAAGACTTGCACTTGTTTTAAAAATAATAACGCAAATATATTCTAAAAGATAAAACAGAACAACAATGATCATTATTTCCAAAAAGGTATAATCATTTGAAATCCACTTGGTCCTTCCTTTTCATCATTAATATCAGAACACATGTTTGCAAGGGAGACAGCCAGAAAAATTTTTGTTACCTCTGCAAACTTTTTAAAATTAATAATTACTAATAGATGATAAAATTAAAAAAATGATTTCAGTTATCCATATCAAAATTGAATGTTCCAGGTATGTTCGCTATTAAGCTTACTCAATTCAAAAAAACCCCATAAAATTCTTTAATGACAGAATAATAAACATTTATTTTCTGAACTAATTAGATCCACTTGACCGATACTATGTCTGTATCTTTTCCCCGTGGTCTAACTTTATAATCCGTTTCAAAATTTGCATGAGGAATGGTTTTTTCCATATGAAAAAAGAAATTTCATAAAATACTGAATCTAAATAAATGAAAACAATCGAGACCAACCCATATACCTCGAGGATAAAACCTTGCTAACAAAATATACTAGTTTGGAACAAAGACAAATATTAATATTGAAAATAATCCAAAACGTACCTGACAAGTTGTTATATGATAAACTCAATAACTCAAGAGAAGATATGTTGGAAATTGTTTGGGGAATGATTCCTGAAATCTTGTTTCCTGCAAGTTGTAAAATCTTCAAGTGCTCAAGTTTGTCCACCTCAAGTGGAATGACCCCTTCAATGAAATTGTTATTCAAATCTAAGATCTCCAACCTTGATAGATTGAATAAAGATAATGGAATATATCCATTAAGACTATTGTTTCGAAGATTTAGTTGCTCCAGTGAAGATAACTATCTAATCCATGCTGGAACTTGCCCATAAAAGTCATTGTAGCTCAAGTTGAATAGTTTCAATCTATGCAGTTGAGCTAACTTTGCTGGTATTTGACCATAAAAATTGTTGTCACTAAGATCAAGTCCAACAAAGAATGAGAGATTTCCTAGGTGTGGAGGTATGGTGCCCTTAAGACCCATGCCTCCAAGATTTAGAGAATTGACCCTTCCGTGACGAGAGTTGCAAGTGACACCATCCCAATTGCATGGAGAAGAAGAGACAGACCAATTTGCTAATGAATCATATGGATCTAAGGTGATAAAGGATTTGAAGGCAAGAAGTGCATATTTGTCAGTAGTGATATTTGTATCAACAGAAGCTAAGGTGATAGTGAAGCAATGAAGCAAGAAGAGGAAGACAAAGGAGGAAGGTTTTCCCATATTGATCATATCAAACTTATCAAATCTTGCACATCCAAGAATTATAGCACACACATTGTTTTATACTTCTCTGATTCCAAATCAGGTCAAGTCGTGCGAACAAAATGTGGGGTTACAAAAGGGTATCTTTTGTGATAAGATTAGAAGAAATTCAACTAAAACATTAATTAGCATGTTGGCCGAATTAATTTTGTTTTCACATATTATTTGAAGACATTTTTTGGGCTGAATTATTTTATTTATGGTCAAGTCGGGTGGGTACAAAATAACCCAAAATGTACGTTAATGAGAAGAAGCTTCGTCCCTTAATTTCGTTATATGCTGAACAATTTCGCTTCTGGGACCGCATTTTCATAGTATGGTTTTATTTATAAATAAATCTCGTTGATACATTGTTTCTTCAATTTTTCCTTTTTATTTTTTGGTGAGATAGTTGTTACTTTCTTCATTATTAAACATTTACAGTTTTATGGAGATAAAAATTCTAGCATCAATAAAATGCTTCAGTATAATTTACTTGCATTCAAGTCAATTCAAGGCACTGCCTCTATTATTTAATACATATGAATTTATTAAAACCATCATTTGATAGAAAATTTCCTAGTAGAGCAAATAATAAAATGTTACTAGTATAAAAAATATAACTGGCATACACATTTGATAGAAATTGAGAGAGATACATTGAAAAGTAAAGTTATATATAAGATAATAATTAAATTTAAAAGATTTAGAAATTTTATTGTGAAATTATTGAGATATCGGCGAAATAGGTTATGTACAGCAGATCTCTCCGGCTAATTGTTCCAAAACAAACTTCATTTTTCCGAAAGCATATAGTTTGTAAACTTGCAAACAACGTTTTTTCGGTCCATAATATAAATCATTTTAACTAATTTATTATAATTAATTAAGAAATCAACTTATATTTATATAATTAGATTATGTATCAGTTTATAAGTTAGAAAAATTAATTTTAAAAAATAAATATAAATATTTTAAAGTAATTTATTTAGCCTTCTTAATTTTTTTAAGTAGTTAAATGTGTCTTTCATTGTATGGGTCACAGAGTAACCTGTAAATTCAACTTCTTGCACCAAGTTTCATTTCCATTGCACTAACATTTTTATAAAATTGTTTTTAAAACAAGTTTTAGAAAAAAAAAATGTGTTCGTATAAATATTCTAAAAATTGCATTTCAAAATAATCATACTGAAATTGAAGGGTAAAGCTTCAATAAGGGTTCATCCTCTAATGGAGTAGAAGCAATTGAGCAGAGAAGAAAGAGTATCTCAATTTTATCAAACTAGAAAAATAAGAAATGTACAAACAAAGACAAGAAAACAACGAATAATAGTTTTGGTTTTTTTAGTTTTTAAAATAGATTTCTGATTTTCTTTTACCAATAACTAAAAAAACTGTTCTGAAAACAAGAAGACAAACATACCCTTTTCTTCTATTTTTATTCTTAAGTAAATATGTTTTAATTTACATATCTTTATACTTTTATGTTATACTATTAATTAAATTAATAGGACATAAATTTACTCCATTATTTCGTGCTCATTAAAATATATGTAGTTTTCTATTAAATTAAATCCAGTGTTTTGTTAGCTGTATTTATCCATAAATATATGTTTACTTGTATCGTTTCCAGGAAGTTTTAATTTATTTTTGAAATTTAAAATAGAATAAGTTTAGGGAGAATTGGGAATTAATTGTAAAATGGGATATTCTACATATATGCAATTGAATTCCACAATAACCAACTTAGATTTTATATTATGTGCAACTGAGCTTCCACATATACAACTGAGTATGTATCATTATCTAATTAATTTTCTCGGGATTTTCCCCAATTATCCCACAAGTTTATTCTCATATTCATTTTAAAATGTTATCTTTATATTACGTAACTTTGCGAATTTGATAGACATCCAATCAAATTTTATGTGCTTGTAGTATTAATCAAAACCAGATCAAATATACATACTTTGTCTGACATGAAAATATATAATAAGCATGAGTGAAAGTAAAAGTTTTCATTCACATAAAGAAAATTAATGTGGAATCCAATGTATGCTTTTGACAAAAAGGACATTAAAGTCTGAATCAATTGAAGTCTTAACAACCCAAATTCTAGGGGGCCCAAATTTCATTGTCTCCTTTTCTTTTTCTTTTTTATATCCATCAGTCGGCAGATGCATTGTTTTGCAATATATTCATTTTCATATCCTTCAAATTCTCAAACTCTATTCTAATGGTCGTCTGTTATTTTTTTTTTGTTGGAGAAGTGTAATTGGGTTCTAAGTACGGAAAATAATTTCTGACAAATCTCAAAAACTTGTTAATAAATCACTTTCACTTATGATTGAAACGTATTGGATGTTACTTTCCTTACTAGGAACTTAATTACAATTTCTACTTTTTTTTGCTTTTTAACCTTAGGAAAAAAAAATATAAACCTCAATGGAAGAAAACAGTATAGTCCTGAGGTCCTTTCCTACGATTTCCCTAGTTGCAATTGTTTAAATATTAAAAAAAATTAAAAGTGAGAAGAAAAAATGATAAAGGGAAATTGAAGATTCATGGTTTAGGCTATATTTGATTTGATGGAGGGGAAAGGGAGGAGATGAATAGGAGGGAAGGGTAAGGGATGAAAGGGTATTTAAGATTACCTTATTTGATGGAGGGGAAAGAAGGGGAAAGATTTTTAATGATATTTTATTTGGTTCAAGAGAAGAGG
>JANTPZ010091015.1:0-22563 GCA_025593235.1 Vachellia pachyceras | reverse complement strand
CCAATTCCTGAGCTGAAATGTAACTCCAGTTAACACTCATTATAAACCCTGCTGCGAGCCAAGGAAAAATGCAATTTTTTGGTGGCCTTGAGCTCTTGGTTGTGAAAAATGCAGTTACTCCTAATATGGTCCCGATCAACAATCCAATTCCATAAATAATTAGATTGTTGTTGAAGAAATCATTTTCCTTGTAAGGGGGCCATATAACAGATAAGAGAAGAGGTGCAAGTGTTACTGAGGAAATTGCATATGGCTTCGACCATCTTTCTTCACAAACAACAGGAATTGTCAATCTCCTTGGCAAGTAAAGAGGCATCTGAAGAACCCAAAGTGCCTTTGGGCACAGTAATGATCTCATACAGCAGCATTTTTCGAGTTTCAGAACAAACCCTCTATCACTTTCCTCGTTACAATCGAACACGCCTTCTTCCAATGCAACGAGAAGAGGTTCTCTCAGGTCTGTGTCATGACGTGGATTACCATTCCGTTCAGAATCTCCAGAGACAGCCTTCCAGCGAGTGGACGAGACATAAACAACAAAAACATACACGATATATATCAAAGTAAAACCCAGTGCTACAAGAAAATTGATCCGACCAGTGATGAATATTACTAGCAGACACGCAAGAACCACGAGAAGGAAACAAACATCTCTTATAAAGTCGTGCTTCCTGACTTTAATCCCCCTGTGACGAATTGAGATGCTTACAATTCCAACCACGACGCAGGACACAAAGAAAGCACCCCCAAGCACCGTATTGAAACCAATGTCGCTTGTTCCACTATCCTTGAAGGAGACAAGGCTGGCGAAAACGTCACTGGCACCATTTCCCAGAGAAAGCAGGGTCACTCCAGCGACTGCAGGGGATAGTTTAAGTAGTTTCGACAGGTTTTCAACAGAGGGACAAAAGTATTCGGAAGCTGTATTAGCGAGCAGGTAAAACAAGACTAGGAGCCAAAGAAAGAGAAGAGTATGACCCAACAAAGGGAATCGACCCAGATCGCAGTAGAAAAGGTTAAGGTAGTCTATGTAGCCCTGCAAAACGCATGAGCCGTTGGATTTTAGGTACAAACACTTGGCTCTGTAGCCTTCTAGACTGTGGAAGATCTTGCAATCATGGTCACCACCGTCGCCCAAGGCGGCACGGTTCCGCCGAACAGGGAGTTCCAGAGAGTAGCAGTAAGTAGTCAGAAAAGCACATACGACTAGGAGCAGCGAAACATTCAAGAACAAGCGTTTGGACAGAGAAAGAGAGGTAGGCATGAGATACGAGGAAAGCTCGCAACTTGCTTTCAAATGGAAAGACGATCGGAAACTTGTGAAAAAAAGGAAACGAATATGCAGGCGTGAAGCTAAAGAGGAGGAGAAGAAGAAGAAGAAACTCGATTAAGAGCAACAGTTTAACAGAGAAGAGATCAATGGCGAGCTGACATCAGAGTCTGTGCTCCATGCCACGGATTTATTGGGTGTAATGGGTCCGGCTTGCTCTCCGCGTAAGTGCGGGGATAAGAAAAAGGAGAGATTTGGAGGAGTTAAAAGGCGAATGGGATTCGTAATACGAGGGATATTGTGAAAAGTGGGAGGCAGAATCAAATCAGAGGAAGGAAAAGGGGCAGGGTGCCCAGACTCGGGGAGAGTGAAAGCGAAATAAATATAGTGTTGAGCCAACCGCAAGGACACATGGCGACGAGTAAGGGAATGACGTTCATGGCGGTTGGGAAGCACCTGTGAAGGAGTACTTTTCAGAGAAAGAAATAAATATATCATGCATTCGCATGAAAGGCAAGACACAGCCGTGATTCGTTAACCCCATATCCCCGTTCACACACGTGAATGACGAATTGACGATCACCTCCCCAACCCAAATTCAGCCTTCTCTTTTCTCAACCACTTTCACGTAATTTACTTGTCTCTTCACCTATATGCCTTTATTCTTATTCTTACTTTATATACCATACTATTTTTTTTTTGAAATTTTGATGAGTTTTTTTTAGTGCTTTTTAATTTTGAATGATTCATACCTTTCATCTGCACTCCATGATGATCTGTTTTTTTTCCTCCGGTGTAAAATGTGTTTATTCAATGAGCATGATAATAAAAGTATAAAACCATGAATCTACAAAAATTCAAAGGGTAACGATTATGTGTTTGTTTGGATTAACGGTAAGAGTTATTTTAAGTGTGATTCACAATTTATGAAGTAAATATGTGAGAAGAATTTTATCTTGACTTGTATAATCGTGATTTCCCAACGCTAATACAAATAAATGGCTTGTTTGGGTAGCCCCATTTGGGCATCCAAAATCTATTCCTGCGCTTACCGAGACAAAACTCCTCTCATATATTTACCTCGGAATCTGTGTCCATTCTTTCAACGGGCTATTCAAACAAGCCCAAAACCTATACAGTGAATGAAGATGCACACATACATAGAATTAAGGGTTCGTTTGGAAGTCATTTTGAGAATAGCTTTTACGGATTACGAGCAAAACTTAGATTTTGGATAATAGTTTTTACGGACTCCGAGGCAAAGCCTAGATTTTGAAAATGTTATTACATTTGGGAAATTTTAGCTTTTACGGATTCCGAGGCAGAAAAGTATATATGAAAGAGGAAAGAGAAAGAAAAAAGTAGGAAAGATGAAATTTATTAGGAGAGAGGATGCGATTTGATAGGAAAATATCTTTTTAAAACATATGTTTCAAACCAAGATTTTGTATTCGAAATAATTTTTTTAAAAAGTGTTAGTACTTGGACAAGAAAGTGAAAACAAGCAAGCTCCCGGAGAAACAGAAGGGAGAAGTGAAGGTTGGCATTGTGAATGCGTGCATACTTTTTAAGTGTGTACGCCCATTTTCCACTTGCATGTGGGCTTGTTTGGGGAGGCAAACCATTTCTGTACTTACTGAGGTAAAATTTCTCTCACATATTTACTTTAAAATATGTGTTCATTCTTTCAACAGATTATCCAAACAAGCCCTGTGAGTTCTCAAGAACGACGAAGGGACATGCGCGGTTGAGTCTTCATCCTTCCACAGTCCGAACCACACCTTTTTCTATACGTCTGCGTCTGTGATCAAAGTCTGCTTTTGATGATGTAATGTGGACTTCTTTGTCTACAAATTAACGCGTAGATTTTCATATCAAACGCTCTCCCCATTCTCTGCTTCCATCATTTCCTCTGTTTTATAAGTCATTAACGGTATCTTATCCACATTATCTCTAAACTATTTTAGGTTTGAAATTAATCTCTTTCAGAATTTAAATGGTGAATGTTCTTGTCTCTTCCAATAATGTGTATTTGGAAATTCATTGGAAGAAAAGAGTTACGGATTCCGAAATGATTTTACTGATTTCGAGATGCTTTTGTATTGGTTTGCATGTACAATTATGTTTTTTCCAAAAGTTTGAATTTGTATAACTTCCTTGCAATGGTAAAACCGCTTATCATGAATGTTGTTTTTTCATCTTTTCTTCTCAGCTCGCTTCTTATACAAGCGCTTTGTGCTGACTCGGCTTCCCACTTTAAGATTCCTTTCTGTCTGTGGTCCTGTTTGGCCGAGCTTATGGGAATTTTAAACTCATGTTCAATACCAAAGTCAAATATTTTAACTTGTGGCTTATTATTTTCTGGGTGGAGGCTGGAATATTCTATTTTCCCACTCTTAATCGCCGCATCACATGTCCTTCCCCCGTCCCAAACAAAATTTCATTTTCGTTCTTCCATTTCTCAACCGAATTCAACTGTCATCTTTCTGGGAGCCTGCCCAGAAACTTTCTCCTCTTTTCCCCTCAAGTCCCAACTTCTATCCCCATAAAATATTTCGGTTGTCTTGCTCGCTTAACAATGATATTGGGCTCTATAACCCGTATTTCTTTTATTATTGGGCTCATAAGGCTTGTTGCAAGATTTTCTTGTCCAAGCCCATGATCCGAACTGAATTGTGGTTTATCGGACAAGGTTGGGAAAAAAAAAAGTTAAAACCGTTCAATGGACCATCGTCTTCATCGTCAGCCACGAGGGGCCTCAAAAGCGCGAAAACGGAAGGCAGACAGGTAGACGATCCGGCTGTTGGAACTGGCGGTTTCTCCAAAGCTCAGGGTGCTGGTTCAGCTTGAAGACTCTGGATTGCAATGGATTCAGCTTCTTTGAAAATGGCATCCTCAAAATTAATTGTTGGCCCGCATGTTTCTGCCCTCGTGTGTCCTAGAAAGTCGATAAATTTTGGCTGCAATTTCAGAGAAGCCATGTTCGGCAGTAAAGTCTGTGCCGCCTCCCTCAATGGCTCTGCTTCTAGCTTCACTTTGCACCGGGTTCGTCGAATTTTTCATTTTTGGCTTTCGAAGTGCTTATCATGTTTCGTCATGAATGTTAACTCGTTGCTTTCTCAAACTTTTTAAACTGATGAGGCTTCAATTTTAAATTTTAATCGGCCCAAGTTTGTATGAAAAACAAGTCAGGAGCAGGTTCTGAATCCCAACTAATCTGTTGACAAAATATTTGGATGCCTGACATATGAGGTTTCCATTGAGTTTGATTAATAACGTCTTCCTAGAACAGTATCGCCGGCTGCTAATGACGTCTTTAATTTTCAATTCCAAATTCTCGCGTTTGATCGCGATTCGCTCATAAATGAGACAGAACATTGGCTCATAGGAGATTGAACCTGTATTTTGCTTCAATTCTGGCATAAAAAGGAGGGAGAGTCTGACGTACGACCAGAAAAATTAGTTGGGTCTTCCGTATCTTAAATCTAAAAGAATTTTTCGTTCGTCATGATAAATCCAATTTTTCAAGATTTTATGCTGCTGAGGCCTGTCTATTACCTGCTGGTATTGACTTGTCCCCGGAAATCTGAAGAATCCGAACAAAGTTGCGTCTTCAAATTATTAAGAAACTGTTTTGAATGCTTCCATTTAAAGTGTATGAAAGACTCAGTTGTTATTTTTTCAAGTCCTTTGACGGGGTGTTGCTAAAAAATATTTCCATTTATTCATTTTTCTAATGCTAGACTACCAGCCACAGATCTTTGTATATAGAGGAGCTTAGAGCTGAATCTTCACCTGATGTTGTGTGGGTACATTAGTCGGGGAAAAGGATATTCAATGACATAGGAAGTTTTATCTGCATTTCTTGCATTTTCATAAGCTTGGCTCTATTTTCTCTGAGGGTCGCAGCCGACCATTTCTTCGTCTTTCAGTCCATGTCAAGTTTAAGGGAAGACGAGAATAGAAGCAGAAGTAATCTCGAGTCTCTGTTTTGTTATGATAAGGCTATACCCGAGGAAATAATTGAGAAGCCTGTTGGCTTGTCTTTGGAGGAAAAAGAAATTGGTAGCAATCTCCGATGCACTGATTGCCAAGCCAAAGGTGCCGTGCTTTGTGCCACTTGTTCTGGTTCTGGCCTTTATGTCGACTCCATATTGGAAAGCCAGGGCATAATCGTTAAAGTTCGCTGCCTAGGTATATTTTCTTTCCTGTTCAAACAATATTACTGGTGAAAAGGTTAGTGTTCATATGCAGAATTTCCTGCGCAATATTGCTTGTGTTTTAAAGTTTCGGTTCTCTGACGCAACTGCTTGGCTCTGTGGATGGACTGCTGTTAGGTTAAAAATTAAAATTTACCGTTTCATTGATCTTTAAAGAACGGCTGGGGCATAATTTAACAAAGCACCAAAGGTTTAAATTAAAACTCTAGCAGATCTGAGTTGGTAGATTTGTGAATATTTAAAACAAGCTGAACGTATATGCTTGGTCAAGAAAGGAATTCATCTGCATGATTCATTATTTCCAGTTGCACATAGCTGAACATATGTTCTGTTGCCGTGCAGGTTGTGGGGGAACTGGTAATATGATGTGTACAACGTGCGGTGGACGTGGCCACTGCGGCTGCGAATGATTGAGGCCTGGCTTTTTGGAGTTTTGTTGTACCACTAAACTGTATAACTTGAGGGCTTTTGTCACAAAGCCATTTAAATTCCTGTCTGCTTCAAACGTTTTTTGGTTACACGAGCAATGATCTTTTGGTAAATTTGAATGAAATATACGCGAGTTGATTGATGGAAATTTCTCTGTATCCGTATATCGTGCTTTTAGCTCGAAAGTTTTGACAAGCATGAATTGACGGCATGTTCAAAGCAAAAAGGATAGAGAGATTGTGACGGGATTTTCGTTGTCCATGTATTCTCAATCAAAGTCATAGTATTGTTTCTGTTTAGATTATTAGTTGAAACTACTTTTTTTAACTTACTTTTAGTATTTTTCAACTTACTTTTAGTATTCGAGAGGAATTTATTCTAACTTAAATGAATGTGTTTTAACACCATCTCAAATAATAAACAAGCATATTGTCATTTGGGTTTAAATTTCTTTAAGCATATAGACACTCCTTTTAAACAGAAACAAAAACTTGAAGAAGTTGTTAAAATAGCTGCTACATTTGAAACTTTGAAGTCAATGTAATCTAGATTCATAAACGATTATTCTTCCAAACACGAAGGATAAGATATATAAATAAGGTGCTACTTTTGTTAGATGACTGTAAATTTGAATCTTGTAGGTTCGAAAAAATTATTCCAGCTAATTGTGTAAAAAAATCAAAGGTGATATGCGCATATTGAAAACTATTAAATGCCCTATACTGTAGAAAATTAATGGTATCTGATTGAAATATTATTCATCAGTGAGGTATTTCTAGGCATTTATTTGGAATCCATATATCATTAGTTTTATTAACAAATAATAAATTAGTATAGAACTTGTTAATTTTCATCAAAATCTTAAAACAACGATTATTTTGTCGAGATAACAATTACTTTAAAATAACAGTTTATCCAACCTTAGGATGAACAAATAACAGTTTATCCAACCTTAGGATGAACCCATGGACAGAAATGAATCATGCACGCTACCCATTTATCAAGAAGTAGAATTCAAACAAGAAAAGCTTTAAAACACCAACAACAAAAAAATACAGTGGATTCTGTTTATGCCCCTCATGAGTAATCGGGCAATTGGCCCTTCAAAATACTGTCGCACATCAGGCATTGGCACAACACGATTGGCTATATGTCTCGCTGATTTTTTGAAGGGGGGGTTGGGAATTGTCTTGCCTTAGCAATTATTTACGTATTTGCCAGAGCCATTGTATATTTCAATTTCTTAAAATTGATAGCTGGCAAGGCTACGTCATGGATATTCATCTGGTCACGATCAGTGAAAGCTGATGTCCTCGCCACTAAGCCACTAATTTAATGGGCTTATTGACCTCGATTGATGGTTGCGATATCCTTATAACAACGTTTTTATAAGATAAACATATATTTATTAATATTTTTTCATAAAATGAAATAATAACACTGCGTTAAAGAACTTCCAAACATCTCATTGATCAAAGGCTAAAAGCTGTATTTAATCCCCAGATGGTTCGGAGGATCAGGTCAAATGTGCTTCGTCTGGAGTATCTCCCTGCTGGTTTTCGTCAGGAGCTGGACCTCACTGATAAAGGAAGTGCTCCAGGGGAATCTGCGCACTTCTCTTCCCTACCGACAATTGACTGACAAATGGAGGGCTTGCGCTTCAAGCAGAGAACCCACCGAAGTTTGTAAAATGTAAGCCACACTCTTCCCAATTCCTACCCGTTTCCACTTTCTTCTTCCAAGACCAACCAAAATCTTTCTTTATTGAGTCCCTCCCCAACCCTCCTCTAGTGCTTTCTTCCTCTCCCTCAAAATCTGTCCTTTTGCCAAATCTCTCTCAGATGGGCATCAAAATTGTCATGGCTTCTTTCATGCTAACCTCAATACTGTTATTTATTATTTACATGCCCACCAGATTAAACATGCCCATCTCCAGCTTCAGGCCTGTGATGAAATATTTCAATGCCTCCAAAACTACCAAACCATATCCAGTTTCTTTTGCTTATCTTATCTCTGCATCCAAAGGAGACGCCGTAAAGGTCAAGAGGTTGGTGAAGGCGCTGTACCATCCGGGGAATTACTATCTGATTCATATGGATTTTGGCGCACCCGAATCAGAACACAGGGATGTTGCTGAGTTTGTTGCCGAAGACCCCGTTTTTGTTGATGTGGGGAATGTTTGGGTTGTGGGGAAGCGAAATTTGGTCACTTATAGAGGACCAACCATGCTTGCTACCACACTTCACGCTATGGCTATGCTTCTGAGGACTTGCCAGTGGGACTGGTTTATTAATCTTAGTGCCTCTGATTATCCCTTAGTTACACAAGATGGTATGGTGAGTGGCCTTAATCTTTTATACCCATCGCATAATCTACTCCGCTCTTGCAATCTTGTTATTTGTTAGTGTTTTTTTTTTTATTTCCATAGGGTCTATTTGTGCGTAAATTTACTAGTAATTGCGTATCACGGTGCCATGATACTGAGATGGGATTTTTTCTTATTCTATTCAGATCTGATCCAAGCATTCTCTGAGCTGCCAAGAAGTATCAATTTTGTACAGCATAGCAGTCGTCTGGGTTGGAAACTGTAAGTAGTCATGTTCACTCTGAAAGTGTTTCTGTATAAATGTCTTATTTTTAGTCCCCAGAGCCCTAACTTTCTGATAACCATTTTCAAGGAATAAGAGAGGCAAGCCAATAATCGTAGACCCAGGGCTTTACCGGCTCAATAAATCAGAGATTTGGTGGGTCACTAGGCAAAGAAGTTTGCCGACATCTTTCAAACTCTATACAGGTTTTTCTTGTTTCCCTCATAGTTCTGCATATCCTGTTCAAGACAATACCTTTTTTGTGCATATTCAACATTTCTCCCTAAAACATTCAACTAGCTTATCAACATTCAACAACATGTGATGCTCTAACTCAATGATCTGAATCGAGTGCTCATATAACAGTTGTCGTGCTTATCAAGGTCATATTTTATTTGTATCGGTTGGGCCCCTGACTAGCGTTGTCTGTCCTCTTTTCTCTACCTTCTGTATGTCCTGATGATGTATTATTGTATTCTATACATCATGCTAGTGCGATACTTGTACCAACCCTATGATTATCAACGTGGCAATCGGTAATTCCATGATGATGTTTGAATTTTAGGATCTGAGGTTCCATCGTCAATGTGGATGGATCTACGACCTTGTTGCTATTTGTCTTATTTAGATATCATTGATTATTAAGGCGTTAGTTACGCGTAAATCATGGACATTTTGGTGTAATTAATGATGTGCTTCAATAACCCAACCTACCTATGCCCTGGGTTCTTGATCTTGAGCAGTGATTATCACACGCTTGATTCAAAGACTCAGCGAATAAAACCGAAACTCTGCGAGTAGTACCGCAATTTTTTTTTTTTGTGGGATGGATATATACAAGTTGGGTTCGAAAGGAAGCGAGTTAAAATGTTGATCTGTCATTGAAGACAGAGCAGGGCAGAGGTGGATCTAGGGTTAGGAGTATGTTTGTTCATGCATGAGATGCATGTGCACCATGCCTTTTTCCAGCAATGCACGTGCCTCCCCTGCTTGCTGATATTATTCCTTTTTCTCTTTGTTAATTTTACCTTTCCATTCACATTCACTTGATAACTTTCTGGATCTGTTCTTTTTTTTTTTTTGGGTTGGAATAAAAGTGGCAAGTGACAAATTTGAAACAGAACAACTAGATGCGTGTGGTATTCTCCACAGAGAGCTTATCTAGTTTCAAAAAAGATCTAAACAAGCCTGAAAGCAAATTCTTCATCATTTAGCCCCTCTTCAAAATCTGGCTCATTTATATGTTTATAAGAATCAAATGCTTGAAAAAGCTGGTCCCAGGAAGAGGATCTCATCAGAAGTAGGATTTGTTATCTCATCAGAGTATTTCATTGGCTTTGAAAATGCAGGTTCAGCATGGACCATATTATCAAGATCATTCGCAGAGTATTGTATTGTGGGGTGGGAAAATCTGCCAAGGACCATGCTTCTGTACTACACTAACTTTGTCTCATCACCTGAGGGGTATTTCCAGACAGTAATATGTAATTCTGAAGAGTACAAGAACACCACAGCTAACCAGGACCTTCACTACATTACTTGGGATGTGCCTCCAAAGCAACACCCCAGGTCTCTTGGTCTCAGAGATTATCGCAAAATGGTTCTGAGTAGCCGGCCGTTTGCTAGAAAGTTCAAGAAGAACGATGCAGTTCTTGATAAGATCGACAGAGAGCTTCTCAAGAGGCGTCGTGGGCAATTTTCTTTTGGAGGATGGTGTTCCGCTGGAGACGGAAGCAGAGGATGCTCTGATTTTAGGATGGAGGAGTTTGGTGTTCTCAGCCATGGCCCTGGCCGCAGGAGGTTGAGAAATTTGCTATCCAAGCTTCTCTCTGACAGATTTTTCTACAAACTGCAATGCAGATAAACACATCAATGATCCCTTCATTTCTCCAACTGATCATTACTGATTTCTGTGATTCTTTCTTCAATAAAAAAATCCAACTGGAGGGGTTCTTCCTATGTACATATAATGACTAAATTACTAATTTATGAATATTTTATAAAAAAATTTCTTAGTTTAGTCATTTTTAACGAATTCATATTCTTTTTCCTAAAATTTTCTTTTTAGTCATGTTTATTATAACTATTATGTAATGAAAGGCCATTACAATGAGCATTTAATATAAGATTGCTTCATATCTATGCCTAGCAAGGAAAAGGGTTTTAAATGCTTTATATTTAAGATGAAAGTGATCTGATTTAGAACAAAGACTTTTAGTTTTTATTTTTACGTGTAATTGTATTTTTATCCGTGGAACATATCAATTTTCAATTATACCATCCATGTCAATTTTGGTTTGTCAAACTAAATTTTTTTTGCAAATCTTCAACATTAATTACACTTTTTTTGCCCGAAATGTTAACTGCAAAGAGGCTGACAAATATTTGTCATATATCTTTAGAAAGAGATATTCACTTGAGTTGAGATAAAATTTTTTTTATATATTTACTTCACATACCGTAAATGATGTTAAAAATTAGTTTTTACCATTAATCTAAATGCCTATTTGAATTAGCAGGAAGCTATTTTTTCAACGTCATTTAATGTCTATAAAATAAGTATATAAAAAAACTTTTATTTTAACCTACCTAAACGTGATTTCTGAATCTGAGTGGTATTACCCTAACTTTAATTTTTTCAGGCCATTTGCATTTACAATATAAATCATTTTAATCAATTTCTGAAAAAATAAAAATAATAGTCAACTCATTAAGATTGTCTTAAGTTGAATATTTTTTCAACTTCACCTATCCTACGTGTAAAGTTTTGAAAGAGGGAGAAAAATACAGTGAAACACATCCAAACAACTAACAAATAATTCTAATAGAAAATTTGAATCCAAATATTATTTTATAATTTTTGAATCAAATTATATTTTTTCAGGTGAAAAAACTTAAAATTTGAAAAGTATAATTATACGTTTTTATTGTTGAAAATTATTAAACAACATAAATTCTACTCAAATAAATAGCACACATAGTTTGTTAGTTCAAAGGAACCGACCACATCCCATATCCCATTAATAGAGCATCATCTACGGTTAGGAAATAGAATTTAAATCCTAACCTCATTTCTCACTTCTCCATGGTAATCTGCAGGTATGGCTCCACTGGAATGTCACAGCAGAACTGGAATGGATAAGATTCAAGGGTATATGGATAAAGAGTCTTCCATGGATTCGTTTGGAAAAGCGGTAGAGAAGTACTTTTAAGCAAGTCGAGATAAATATGTGAAAGAGATTATCTCGTTTTACGGAAAAACACTATTAAACGTACTTTTGAGCTCCTAAAAAGCTTTACCAAATGGAGACAAGGTAGTATGTTGGTCTCATTTCTTTAGGAATTAGTGAGGGTGTTCGTAAAATAATAAATTCCTTAAATCTATTAGAACTAAACTGTTTTAATCTAATTTAAATAGTTAATATCTATTTTTAGCTTTTATAAAAAATTATTTTAATAAACATAAAGAGTAAATTAAAATTAATTTTTTAACCATCGTATTTTTAAATAATATATTTTAAAAAAAATTGTTGGTTTTAAAAAAATCCGTCCAGTTCCATTTATTTGCCCTCTCGCTCGCTGGCCGCACGGACGCACCTCCATCGCCGCTCGCTCGTTCTCTCAGGTCTCTGGTCTCTGTATTCTCGTTTTCCGCCGCCACTCGTTTTCATCGTCTCGTTGTCAGCTCGTACCGCCACGGAAGCTCACCACCAGCCACCTCTCATCTCCTTAACTGCTCACGCCGCTGAATCTACGGCTGCTCGTTTTCAGCGGCGCTGATCTCGTTATCAGTGCTTTATAGCTCTGTTTTACCTGGGTTTTCTTGGAACGCTTTCAAGAATTTGAATATAAGGTACATTGATTTCGTCGTCGTCTTCTTTTTTTGGCTGAAGATTTTGCCTTTATTTAAATACAATAAACTTTCTTGCTGAGTAGCTGGATGAGGATAACTGAAACATTGAACTTGCTTCATGGTTATAATTAAAATTGCAGGGAAAAAATCGTAAAACAGTATATATACATGGAGACAGGAAAAAGTAAGTAATCCCCATCCGGGGACAAGAAAATCTGGAATCATACTGAACAATTAAATGATATCAACACATCTGATAGCAACTAGAGTAGAAATTTTGTTTTGAAATTTTAGTTTTTCTAAATACTTAAATAAACAGGAAAAACCTCAAAAGATTTATATATCTCTGGGATGTTATTTTTTGTATATTTCATGCTCAGAAGTCAGAACTGAACCTTCTCCTCAAATTTGACTGGGCACGATCTTCATTTCTCTATGCACTCGGGTGATTATTGATTCAAGCAGAGTGCATGTTGGACAATGGGCATTAGGACATCATGGATTTATGCTTAGATGTTAATTTTTTCGCATGAATTTTGTGATTATTGATTTTATTGTGTTAATTGTGTCTACAAGGTTGAAATATAGCCTCTTTGTCAAAGAAAACTGAGGATGGGTCGAGGTAGTTTGCCTACTCTGTAAAAAAACTGATAAAAAATTAAGGAAAAAAAAGGAAGGGTCTTGGATTGGTCCAGGTCCGGTCTAGCCTGACCTTGGGTCAGGTTGAGGCTGGATTGAACCAGACTTCAGGCTGCCTTGTTTAGCTTGACGCCTTTACTAGATCAGACCTTGGTGTAGGCACCAACCTGGTTCGGTCCGGTCTATGCTCAGCCCCATTTGACTTTATGTCACAGTTAGACTCCTATCCAATGGACCCGATAGTGTTAATTCCCATAGTACCGGACAGGTGTGCTCACATAGTTTTGGCAGAACAACAATTTTGCGATGCACTAGCCTAAATTTCTGTTTGATGCTTGGCGTTTAGCCTAGCTTTCTCCTAAAACTCAAGCCTCGGCTTGCCATGTCTGTGTGAAAAAAGAAGAGCCCAATCGAATTTTGAATTCCAATTTTTATCTCCATCTTCAATAATCAATTTTGGCAAAAAAAGAAAATATCAATTAATCGAATTCAATGTAATCTTTATATTTTATTTAATGTTTTCTTCCTAATAAAAATTAATATTTTCTTATTTTCTTTGGGAACTGACAACCCGACATGGAATATCGCGCTCAGGGTCATCTTGACCTGTAACTCCAATCAGGCCGCTCCTAGGCTTGCTTCCACCTCCACCCTCAAGTCAGATCCGTGCTTCTGCCTGAACCCCACTACACCTTGGCAGTCTCCTCTCTTGTGTTGTCTCTATATGCTTGCCTCCGGACCTCATCTTGCTGTCACCTCGTCATCAATCCTTCTATGTTCAGGTGTGTTTCCTTCCTCTGTTTATTGCCTTTCATCCCTTTTGTTTTTAGATGCTAAAAGACAGATGACATCGATGGAGTATGAGAAAGTAACTTTTGACACTCGCAACCAAAACAAGGGCAATATTACGTGGTTTTTCCTGTTAGTTTGTTCTAAAATCGCATGACCCATTATGCTATTCATTATCTCAGACCTCCACATGCGTTCAGGGATATGTCAGGGACAAATTTTTCTTTTTTTTCATCCTGGTCCCTTTTGCCTATGCTAAATAATTGTGTTGGATTTGATGGATACAATCATCATTGTATACTTAATGTGAAAGAAGACATGATTTATACAAAAAGTTGGAGCAGATAGAGAATATATGTGCTACATGGAAATGTATCTTCATAAAATAATTTCATTTGAAATTATTTGATGATGGTAATTTTCATAGGATTTTTCCATTATGATATGTAATTTGATTTTAAACATAGCATATCTTGACATAGGTGTAAGGGGATCTTAGTCATTCAGATATATTCAGATATTTGTTCATTTTCTTTTTGGCATGTTTTCTCTCAGTCATCTCGATTTTAGTGTTAACATGTTATGTTCAGTTTTCTCTTTTGTGCCTCCAATTTTGTTTTTCTTCCAACTTGTCTTCCCACCTAAACGGAGGGTTAATTTCTTGATTTCTTTCTTCAATTTCGCATTGCTTGTTCTATAGGCGCTTTTTTCTACATCCTAACTGTTTTTCTATTTCTTCCTAGGGATTCTATTGGGGTTGAGTTATTATTATTCTTTTTCTATTTTGGCTGATTTGCAAAGGAGTTTAGACGCTGTATCAGACAATGGTGTACTGTGATCACTGTCAAAGAAATGTAAATGGAATGCGACCAGATGACTCCTCATTGTGAGTACCTTTACACTGGGACTTTTTTTGTGGATCTATAGCTGCACAACTATGCATTTTATTGGGGCATGCTGCATTTAGAAATTTTTCATAATACTTGAACATTGGGCTGCTCCTTGGAAGCAGGGGCAAAAATAAAAAAAAACTATCTTTTTGTTTTTTGGGTTTCAGATGTTGTGAACTATGTGGGAAGGTGTTGGAAGATTTGTATCTTTCTCAAGAAGCCACTTTCTTTAAAGATTCATCTGGGCAGGTATAATTTTAGTCACATTGTCCTAATTAAGTTGCTGTAGGGTGGGAATTTGGGTTGAGAAATTAAGGTCTGTCATGACTCATGAGAAGTTAAAAAGCGTCTTGTATGAGAAGTTCATTCAATTTTGTCTCTAGCTCTCACATTTGTTAATTTTTATTTTTCCCTCTTACACCTCATTTGCAGTTAATTTTCCCCCACTTATATGCAGAGTAAGCTATCTGGTAATTTTGTGAGAACAGTTCAAAGCGAGTATTCTGCTTCCCGCCAAAGAACATTAGAAAGAGGTATTCTTGTTCATTACTTGTACGAACCCTTTGAATATAGTAGAAGCAACCTTTTGTGATACTTTTGCTCTCTAATAACAATCTGGTCTTCTCATTATAGCTCACAATTTTTGTGTCCATCCATCCTATATTTGTTTGAAGTATAATAACTTGTTGTGTTGCAGCATATTTGTAACTATGCAATGAAAGGAAAATATGTGTTAACAGTCTTCAATTAATAGAAGGCAGTTGGATGGCAAATGTAGGAAAATCATGTATAAAAGATGAGTGTGGAGAGTGCATACACTTCAGACAATATAACAATCACCATTATAAGTTTAACATATTAGATTGTTTACATTCTTATGATCCATTCTTCTTTGGGTTTGCAGCACTTGATGACATACGATACCTAAGTCAAAACCTTGGAGTGGAAGATACTAATTTGTCCACCCAAGCATTGGCCTTTTATAAAGTATGTTTTGGATGTTGTTGAGCAAGTAGTTTCTTATTCACCCATACTCATGTGGAGATGATTTGTTCTTAACCCTGATTTTTTTCCTAGTGAAGATAGCACTTGAACGGAATTTCACAAAGGGACGAAAATCAGAGCAAGTACAGGCTGCTTGTCTCTACATTGCATTCCGGTAAGCAATCTCTCTCCCATTGGATCGCACTAACCAACATTCATAATTTTCTAATTATGCTTTTTCCTGTTAGTTGTGCAAGTAATTACATTTTTTGAATTTCTCTATGCTGTTTGGTTGAAAATCTTATTTTGAATTCTTAAATTATTTAGCTTGAATGCTCTCAAACACTTGATGACATGTTTTGAAATTTGAATATCATGACCCCCTCTGCTGGTTAAGAATATGTTCCAAACAGTGTTGCCATATGGAACATGAGTCATATTGTTGAATTTCAATGGAGTTCTTATGATCTGTTTTACTAGGAGTTTGAAAGAACATGAGGACGAGTTTCTCTTTTTAAATGCAAATTTTAAGTTGTCTTCCATGATGTATTTGGTTGGGGTATAATTTGAGAAATCGTGAACACAAACTTTGTAATGGAAATTATTCTGTGATGGGATAGTTTTATGGCATTATCCACGGTGTTCTGAAATTTTCAATATGAATATTCAATGAAGCAGATTAGTCAGAACTTGATTAGTATTTTATTACCCCCTCAATTTTGCTATCAGAGAATGTTACTTGCACTTTGGCTTTCAAATTCTTATGTTCAATCCTTTTTTTCCCTTTTTTAAAAAAATTCAATTGTGTTTGGATTAATTGTGGAGTTAGTTTGCTGTCTTTTTTTATATTTTTATATTTAGTTTTCTGTCTTTGCAGCATCTTTATGATATTGAAATATTTTTATCATTATTTTATTTGATATATTTTTTAGACTAAATACACTGACATCTTTTCTGGCCTTCTCCATCTTTGCTTCTTCTTCATCTTCTTTTAATATGCTCTCTCTCTCTCTGTGTGTGTATGTGTGTATGCATCTCTTGTTGCCTTCTCAATACTGTGAATTGTCACAACAGGTGTACTATGAGCCTGGTTTTTTTTTTTTGAGTTTGCAGCACAATGGTGGCTGTACTATTACTTTTGTTATCCCAAAATGAAAATGATTAGAGCTAGGACCTAGCAAATGATAGGTTGGTTATGACTAAATGACCTAAATCTTTTGCAATTTTTTTGTTAATTATGAGCTTACATATTTTGGTTTGCAGGGAAAATGAAAAGCCATACCTTCTCATTGATTTTTCAAATTATTTAAGGACAAATGTGTAAGCTTCTTCTGATGACTGCATATTTTAACACTTGTTTTGGTACATTATTGATTTATCTTTTTTTGTTTTTCTGACAGTTTTCTGTTGTCATTTGTGTTGTGCAGCTATGTTCTGGGTGCAGTTTTTTTACAGCTCTGTCAAGTATTAAGGCTTGAAGAGCACCCAATTGTTCAAAAACCTGTTGACCCTAGTCTTTTTATTTTGAAATATACAAAGAGTAAGCATCTTCGTGTAGCTTTTTTATTTATTTATTTTTGAGGGGTTCTACCCGGTTTCTGGTATTTAGTCTCGTCTGCAATTGTGAGCCTTTTGCTTTAAATTACTTGCATTCTAAAAGAAAAATATGGAGATCGTTCCCTGTTCCAGTTTCTGTTACTATGGTTGTTCTAAGATAGGTTACTGATACCATATTTTTTTTTTGGGGGGGGTAAGATTTCAATTTCCAGTTGAGTTGAAGAACTATTTAATATTGTATTGGGGATGAATGGGAAGACAGAAGATAGTATAAACTCACCCATTTGGTGCTGCCATATAGAATCTATAAGGTAGAAGAGAATTATCAACTGGTTTGTTAGATGATAGTGAAAGACACTGGAGGTCCAGAAAATTTGCCCTTATGTCTGACTTGTAGATGTCTCTAGAATGGCAAAATGTGCAATGTGAATGCATTCGCTGCAAACAGTTATCTGTTTCTAGATTAACATATACTTAATTTTGTTTTTTCCCCTTTATTTATTACCTATTGTGTCTCTGGGAATCATTATTGTGTTCATCTTCATGCAGATTTATTAAATCAGAGGAATATGGTTGTCACTGAAACCGCACTGAGGATTGTTGCAAGCATGAAACGTGATTGGATGCAGGTACTTGGTCTGATTTCTCAGATTTTGATCCTTCTAATCATGAAGATATTACATTTCAAATCTTTGAAAACAGACAGGGAGGAAGCCTAGTGGCTTATGTGGTGCAGCATTGTACATAGCTGCTCTTGCACATGGTTTTAAATGCTCAAAGTCCGACATTGTAAGTAATGACCTTTTTGTCTTATTGTGATTAATTTTTAGACTAATATAGCACTCACTTCATTTTTTCTCGGAGATCAGACATGCCTTGGAATTGTTAATATAAGAAATGAATATTGCTTAATATATAATCCAGCAGCTTGTTAATCAATACCTTGATCTTGTATAGGATGTGCCAAATGATAAAATTAGATTAATAAAAACATAAGATTGGGTCAATGATTGTAACATAATACTGTTAAAGTTTCATCCTACCTCAACTATGCAGGTGCCTGATCATAACATGCAAAATTCATATTCATACATTGCATAACTTGTAAGTCATAGTCATCCATTACAGAAATCAGAAGTCACCAGTTCATTTTAAATTTTTAATGTAACATAACACTATCGGATAGTATAAGATTGGATGTAATTTCCTGGAGAAGGGGTTCATTTGATGTAAGTTCACACTATAATAGCAAAATAAATGGTTGCACTTGGGGCAAAGTGCTCTGCTCACTTCTGCCCTTGCTATCACTTGCTCCAGAAATTGATTCTCATTAGTGTCGTAAAAGAAGGAAATGGGTCCACGTGATTCACAGAAATAATAAAGCAAAGTAAGTGGTCAGGCTTGAGGGCCAGTGCTCTTTTCCTTGACTTTATTCTCTGGATTCTATTATCATATGATTCACACAAGAGACAAATGGCTTTGGTTGCGTTCTTCTCTTCCTGGACCCTTTCTGATTTTATCTCCATCATTGTGATCACTCTTTCTTTGCTTTCTATTCTTGGCTTTTGTTCAGATGGAGGTTTAATTGTTAGATTTTGAGAATAAAATTTGTAATGCTTAATTTTTCATATTTCAATTAAGAACGTCAAATCCTCTTGAGTTCACAGCTGGCTTATTGGTATATATGGGACCTGTGGCATCAATTACTAGTTAAAATACTTTATTTGTCTGCAAGCCTACAAGTAAGTTGCCACTAAAGCAATTTTTTCTTAAAAAATTATTTAAAATGGTTTGTATCAGCAGTTATGTATGGCAACAGTTTGTGTAGACTAGTTATACTTGTTGTTAGTCAATTTGTTTCTTCTCTATACTTGTTGTTAGTCAATTTGTTTCTTCTCTAACAACTTTCGATTTAGAGGAAATCAACTGTTTCAGTTTAGCCTTATGTGTAATTTCTTTTTTTAAATCTTGGTTAATGTATTTTGCGATTTGCTATGCAGCTAAGAATTGTCCATGTATGTGAAGCAACATTGACCAAGCGTTTGGTTGAGTTCGAGAATACAACCTCTGCAAGCTTGACAGTATGTTCCTTAATATTTTATTTGGCATGACATGGCATTGTAATTTACTTTGTTTTCATTTATTGCAGTCTACAATTAGTATCATGACATTTGTTGCATGCACTATGATGTTTGTAGAGTTTCTTATTTGTGTGTTTCGAACCACCAAAAATTTAATGTGACGTGCCTTACATGAACTTCCTTTTCGAGTGATTCTCTTTCTGGGGTTCTTGAAGCTTTATTTGGGGACATCTGAGTGTTTGGTCTGCTTGAAGGATTGCCATGGTTTTACATAGAAGTTCTTGAGTTGTGCTCTCTTGATTAAATTATCAGATTTACTACGTACTTATTTCATGCTGCTCATAAAAACATGATGCCCTATATCATATTTGATTTTCCCCTGAAAATGGAAAAATTGAAGGGATGAAACAAATTGAAATTTGAGAACTTCATTCCACTGTGTTCATGCAATAACATGAATGATGCATCCATTTCCAAATTAACTCATGGTTATCAATTATGTGTAGTTGGTTGTGTGTTCGATTAGAGTAAATTTATTCAGCGTACCTGGGTCAGTCTCGAATTTCCAAATGCATCTCCAAAAATGAGAACTCTTGTTCCAGTGACTAATAGTTCTTGCTGCTTCAGTGTGGGTCTAAACTATGAGCTTGTGGACTTCCCTTATTGTGCTGGACTGTTGAATGAAAATTTTATTTTTGCATATTTGTTAACTTTGTGCTTTATTATTTTCTTGATTTTCATAAACTGAAACTGTTTCCTCTTTTAAGTATGGGTTTTTATTTGTTTGGGGGCTGTTTGAGGCATGGTTATTTCATCTCTACTTGCTTATATCATGTGATGCCTACGATGACATTTGTAGCTGTTACGTCTCTTTAGAACTTCAAATATAACTTCTTTATGCTTCCTCTGAACTGAAGATATAAGATGGTGATACATTTTTATAATGAGCTTTTGTTCATGGTAAAGTATCACTGACATGTTTGGTCCTATATTTTGTTAAAAGTGGAAGTTTGTCATCAGACTAGCTTTGGTCACAGGTTGAGGAGTTGAATATGATGGCTAAAGAGCGTGAAAAAATTCCTATAGAAAAACCAAATTGTGGATCAGAGGAACATGTCTCAAAGGATATACTGTGTGAACACAAGAATGGTGGTGTCCCGCATTATAAGCATGGATTATGTGAAACCTGTTATAAGAAAGTGAGCTGTTTCTTCCTTGTCTGGGCTAAACTTTTTTTATCCATAATGATCATTGTCATTTACAGTTGCATTGATTTGTGCAGTTTGTTGAACTCTCTGGAGGACTTGATGGTGGTTTGGATCCTCCCGCATTCCAGCGTGCTGAGAGGGACAGAATGACAAAATCATGTTGTGAGGAAAATGGCAACCAACCTAGCGATGTAAGTACATAATGAATGGTTGTTTTAGGAGTATGCATTTCTTCTTATTTGGGTTTGTTTTGCATATTGTTTTGCATATAAAGAAATGAGATTTTCTACATTGTAACAGAACTGCCATGATGGGCAGTTAAACAATCAATGGAAGGTTCCTTAATGATCTGCTGTTTATCCCTCCAGAGAGGGTCTTTATTATTTTGGAATTGATGAGAAAACCATGCGCTATAGGAATAACATGCTGATGTTGATGTGTACTCCACAAATGTTATGCCCATGCTTAAATTTTTTAACCTTCCATCAGGTCCATGAGCGTTGGAGTTGTAACCTAGTACACCCAGTTAGTGGGACTCATAAGGTTATAACAAATGAATGCTTCTGCTCTTGTCAATATTGCCTCATAATTAATATGCTACACAATCTCAAGCCACATGTTCCTTGGGTATTCCAGAAAAGATGTTCTTACCAAAGTATGACCGAGCAGAAACTTGTGATTTTGATTGGTAACAATCTCTTCTTAAGCCATATATACAAGCAATCTGATTCCAAGGGTGGCTTACTATATCTTTCCTAACTTACAACCAGATTGTCAAGAATTATAGGAGAGCCATGATCTGAAATTTAGTGTAGCTAGATTGTAAGGCTTATGCTTCATTGGCTTATGAAAAGCGCTTTTTTCTAAAGATTTTATATTGTAAATGGATATATTTTGATTTTGAGGTATTCTTTTGGTTAGTTGGCGAAAGCATCAAATGGTGAGTGTGCAGGCAGGAAAGATGAGTTGCATGCTCCTGGGCCAGAAATTGTTGGTGGGCAGTGCTGTTTCCTTTTTTCCTGGATATATCTCTGCTTTCATTTGTTCATTCCTATTCCTAATTTTTCTGAATTATTTTCAGGAGCTGATGTCAAGCAAAAGGCTACTAAAAATGGTGGGAATGATGAATCGCAGAGAGAAGATATGAGTACTAAAACTCATAATGAATCAGAAAGTCTTTCTGACATCGATGAATTGGAGGTGCTTAACCAATGTTTATTCTATTATTTTTTTCCACTTAGCTGTGATGTTAGGTTTTTCTATGATGCTTTGACTGATGGAATGCTTCTTTTTTTTAATTTCCTTAAAAGAAAGGTGTGACTATTGAATGCTTTCGTCCTTTTGTTTTGGGGAAACCTATGAGCAATTTTAAGGGTAAAAAGCGGTGGGTCAAGTTGTCGATTTCAGTCTGAAATCTCTGATGTTCATAGTCGCATGGTCAGGAATTATTGGAACTATTTTCCATGATTTTCTCGTGTTCCATGCATACTTCAGCGTGAAAGCTTCTTGATTTACTTCTATCTCTGTTTTTATTGGGTTTGGAGAAGACTTGTGGATAATGAAAGATGTTTCTTCCCAAAGAAATCAACCAGATAGATGAAGTAGAATATTGGTTTGCAATAGCCTTGGGAGAGTCGATCCTTGTTTCTTTTAGGTCTTGAAGGTGCTTTAAAATATTATTTGAATGTTGTATTGTCTATATCATATCATCGACTGTCTTGTTGGTACTTTAAAATGTTATTTCAATGCTATGTTATCTATATCACATCATCGACTTGTTTGATTCTCCTGGATAGGTTGAAGGCTACCTTCACAATGAGGAGGAGATGCATTACAAGACGCTTATATGGACAGAAATGAACAGGGAGTATCTTGAGGTGCGTAACAAATTAATAAATTTTTTATTTTCTAACTTGTGGAATTAACGCCCAGTTGTGTACTGAATCTCAAAGCAATACTCTTTTAGGAGCAAGCAGCCAAGGAAGCAGCCGCTGCTGCTGCTAAGGAAGCTTTTGAGGCGAACTTTCAAAACTGTTCTGATGATATGCTAGCAGC
>JANTPZ010091014.1:0-32862 GCA_025593235.1 Vachellia pachyceras | reverse complement strand
AATCGACATTTGATGAATTCATTTCCCTTATGCTTCTATTCCTAATTTCATTATTCCCATTATTGGGTATATGTTCATCATTATGATCTTGATTTTGTCCAGGAATCTCACCATTAGGTTCCATCACAAAATGATTATCAATAAAATCTCCTAATGAAGATTCAAAATTAGATGTGTCAAGGTTATGACAAGAATCAAGTGAAGATACCCTAGATGTAGTGTGTAAAGAGTGTTCAAAGGGTACTTGCAACAATGGAACTGAATAGCATGTACCTTCACCTCTCCTTTCTTTTCTTAGTGCTCTAAGTGTTTTATCTATTTCTTTATCTAATGGAACAATTTCTTGTTCTTTAGATCTGGTCATGCACACTCAGAACAACAACAGCAAAAGACAAGATACCCAAAAAAAGAATTAATTTTTTTTAAATTTTTTTTAAGTCTACGATGGAAAAGCAGAAGGAAAGAAGGAAAAAAACAAAACAAAACAAACAAACAAACAAAAATACCCTGGTCAATTTGATAATTGACACTCAATTACCTAGTAGCTCAAGGCTCCCCAGCAATGGCGCCAATTTGATGATGCCTTGTCGTGAGGGCACAAACAAATAAAACTAAGCTAGAATGCAATATAATGGCACTAACCTAGGTCGATCTCTATGTGGAACCTATTTTGAATTACTAATAATCAAGCGCAAATAACAAATTAACCAAGAAGTATCAATTGTTGTTGTTTTTTTACTATTAAAATGAACTAAAAGGATGTATTTAAATTCTTATAAAATGAATGTCCTAGGTGATTGAATCCACTAACCTTCCTCGCCCAATTTCAAAATTGAGTTCTCTTTTTAACTAAGCACAAGGACTAGTAAGGACCCTTACTTATCAATATTCCTAACTTTTTAAAATAATCTAAACCTAGACTCAATTAATCAGTTAAGAATATCTTCAGTGCTTAGCTCGTGTTAGATCTATAAAAGATCCTCTTTACCTCCAATTAATTCTTAGAACCCTAGCAAATCAATTGATTTCAAGATAATAGAGGAAAGCAATTGAATAACAAAAGTAGTGTTATAGTTCAATCACAATCCAAAGTACCAATCTAACACAAGTATCACAATCCAGATTACATCAACCGATCATAATCATCTTCTATATATATAAATCATAAACTCTAGCCACCTAGAATTATAATCTACACATATAGAGATTGGAAAGTGAAATTAAAATTAAAGAACTCCCTTAATTGCTCAAGAACTCTGGTTAGCTTCTTCATCACCGTCGGACAACGAATCTAGCCGCTCATGGTTGAGAAATTAATTCTCCTGAAATGCTGAACGTCCTTGACCATCACAGTGGCTGGAGTTGCACTCTGTAAGCTATCAGTTGCAGCGTGTTGAGGTCTGGAACAATGAAGATCGATTGGAATGGAGCGTCTCCCCCTGTGAATGTGCCACCTGCGTTCTTTTGGATTTAGGGATCATGAATGGAATGTCCCATGGGATATGGTGGTGCGTGCTTATATAGACGAAGGAATGAATGGAGCGCAGCTGGAATTGTCAGCCACTGTGGATGAACAAAAGAATATTTGTATGGCTGCCCATATGTGTGGTCCTTGATGCTGGGTGTGTGTGAATTGAATGGAGATGAGAATAGTGGTTGCTGTGAGATGAAGGGAGCTGTTACAGATGGCTTCTTTCTTGGTTGTGTGCTGTCCGTGGGGTCCCTTTTTTTGGTGTCTGCGTGATGGATGGGGCTGTTCTTGTATGTGGAATGGAGGTAGTGTGTGGGAATGGGGATAAAGTTGATGTAATGATGGCATTCAATGAATAACTCCCCTTTGCGTGGCTATCATTGGAATAATGGAATTGAGGCCCAGGGAGAATAATGGTTGAGAATGGAATTGATAAAGTATGAGTTGTGGACCACAATTGAAATTGATGGATTAATTTCCCTCAATGTGCGGTAGCTTCCATGTTGGCATCTTTTATTTTTTTTATTTTTTTTGAATGAATAGTGGATGTCCCAATAATAAATTGCTCCAGGTGACTTGAATGAATTAATGGGCTTCCTCTTTCTTGTCTTCTCTTTTCAATCTGCACAAGAAAGAAATAAAAATATATATAATATTGATGTTTATCACTAAATCTGATTTTTCTAGTAGTGAGTAGATGCTTCCCCTTTAGAATTCGAATTTGGTTGTGAGGCACAGAAACTCTAGAGAGAGAGTGAAACTAAAGGCGATAGCACGCTGCCATCGTTGGGTGTTATTCTTGTGGATACCTGTAGAGAGAGGCGATAAAAAAGGTTGGCTCCTAGAGATCAGATTTCTAAGAACATGTATAAGATTATTGCTTGCTGCGAATTTAAGAGTTGCAAAAATAAGGTACTATCCTAACTACTTTGTCTAAATGCCTTTGATAGATCCAAAAGAGGGATTAGAAAGTAAATTTTGAAATTTATTTCGTCCACTGCGTTTGAGATGTTCTAATCCCAATAGAACATGCACACATAAGAAATAGTGGTATCTATATACACTTCATGGTGTCACCACATTTATTCTCAATCATTTCTTGCATCATAATTGAATTGGGATGGTCTAATCGGTCATACCAAACATTAAATTCAATGATAAACTTCTGGTTTATCTTATTAAATTGCGGGCTTGTATTAATTAGCAAACTTCTGATTGACTATCTTATGACATACATCAAATTCTTCCATAAATTGCTGGTTTATTATTGCAAGTCAAACATCAAATTCTTCAGTAAACTTCTGGTTTACTGTCATATGCTTTCAACTATGTTTATATAAAAGGTCAAAGGTAAAATGGAAGAACTTGAAATGTAAATATATATATATAACAATAATAACATAAAGTTAATCAGTCATATATATAATTAATTATACATATACATATATAATTTATAGAGTTGTGAGTATAACAATAAATAAATATAGCTTCTAGCTATAATATAATGTAGGAAAAAATATATGGCATCTGGCCATGTGATAACTTTCATTTCCATTTCTGCAAATATTATGCAACTTTATACGTTTCTTATAAATTGGATAGAATGGAGTGCATTTTTAACACATAATTTGTTTCTTTCGATAACAAATAAGATTAGCTCTTCCGAAGCCTTCAATGCACACCCAATTTATTTAGTATGCCCATATTTTGCCCCTTTTATGGTTCTTATCAGTTTTTCTCTACTTCAGGTGGGAATTAGAACCAATACAATTCTGACCACACTAACACCTATGACCGTGGCCATATCCACTTTCTCGACTGTCACAATTATTATGTTTAACTATATTTACTTATGGGAATAGAGTTGAGCTTATTGGGCAAATCCATGATTAAACCAACATATCAATTTTTTGTAAAGTAAATTCATACATTCATACTGGACTTTCATAAAGATAACAAACTTCTGGTGGTAATATTTCTTTCAATTGTTCCAAAGAACAAGTGGGTCTTTTATGTATATAGCATAGATATATTATGGCTATTACGCAAAATTATATACTGAACACAAATATCAACCTTATGCAATTAAGTTCCAGGTATGCATAATCTTCAATGAGAATTTCATTGAGTTAAACAATAATTTATCTCTCCATATTACAACTTAGATACAGCTTAATTTGTATAATCCAAGCAATTAAATAATTGTAAATTTTAATAATTAAAGCAATTTCAATAATAGGATACCATGGAAATAATATTGTACAATTTGATTAAATAAATCATACATGGAAAAATATAATCAAACTTAACAGATGATCTCAAAATAATTTAATCAAATACTTAACTCATAGTAATTAATAATATTACCAAATAAAGATAGGGCTAAAAGAACTTTATTTAACCCCAAAATACTTTCTGGAATATTTCTCAAATGACCCAAATGAGAATCAACTTAATATAGCTCAACAAAATATTTTAGAATTAATTCGATAATTAAATGACAATTCACAAATATTTATAGTACACTGAAATAACTATATATGTACATTTTCATTGGAATCTTAAAACCTCCAACTCTTTCATGCACACAAATACTGGTAAAGAAAAAATTACTCTTAGCATATTTCACTTATAGAAAATATTTGCAAACCTTTTAAATCAATAAACAGCTAAGTATTAAATTTCCTTCACTTCAGATAATTGATAAATGATGCAGAAGGAAATTAAATATCAAGAAGTATATAAAATAAGTGGCAATGGTTGAATCACATTTGTCTTCATATAAATCAATACACGCGTTCACACACACAAATATATATATGCAGACCCAGATACATATAGGCAAATTCGTACACACAAAGTTTTCAAAACTAAGAAAGTATGAAATCAAAATTTGAAATCTAAACATTTTCGGAATTTCAAAACCTTTCCAAATTCTAGCATACTGATATGGTTCAGCATTCAAAATTTCAAAATATATACATACATGTATGCATAGACGAATCAAGATTTATACTCAGTAATGCAAGATTTATAAACATAGATTTAGATATTATTATGGGAATGAAAGCAAGAATCAGATGACACTCAAGGATGCAAATGGTCCTTTTTTCCTCACCAATGAAAGAGAAGACCATGAAGAATCCATATTATTATATCAATAATATGAATCAAAACACGCATAAGGGCCCCTAACTTGATATGCTCTAATATTCCTCAACTTGTATCAATAATAATGATATGGTCTGTAAAACACGCTTGAATTCCAGACAACGAAACTTTCCAACACTGGATCAAAACATAGATGTATGAAAAACTCGATTATTGCTATTTTCCAGATCCAAAAATTGAAAGACTCAATCCAGATCAAAAAACATTTCCAGATCCAAAAATAAACCAAGAATTTAGTCAAGTTTCCATATTTATGAAAAATCACATCTATGGGTGAAATCGTGCTAATAACGTATTATGAAATGAGGAAATTTGGGAGTAGAAGAGAATAGTAGAAGAGACTGAGAGAAAGGAAGAAAATAATATCAGAGCACCACTTTGATGAATGGTATCAGAGCACCACTTTGTTGTACTCAATCAATTGTATTCTTCATAACTAGAGGATGATATATATATACAATGTGGGAGCATCAGAATTAAATGCCCTTAATGACTAATAATATCTCCTAATAATCATAATTAATTCTCAAATAATAATATCTGATTCTACATTGATTACAATATATTCATAATATTTTTACATGAATCATAAGAACATCCACACCATATATTATATTTTATAACAAAGAATGAGTTTTAGGTAAATTTGAATGAAAATACATAAAGAGTAGTGAACATTCACAAAAAAAATGTAGGATGAGAGGTACTTCTCCATTCTTAAATGCAATACCGACTTTGTCGTTAATTAGGAATGGAGAAGTACCTCTCATCCTATATTTTCCCTGAATGTTCACTACTCTGTATGAATATTCCATTTAAATTTGCCAAAAAATCATTCACAAATTAAAGTCGATATTAAATATAGAACCAAGGGAGTAATTAGAATTTGTGTGTTTTTGTATGTAAAATCTGTGCTTGTGACTTTGACTTGTATCTCCATACATCTTCAAAGTCATACTGGTCTTACTTTTTCTATGCTCCCGCAAAGACAAATAACTAGGGACATTTAAGACAATATTCATAATGTTGATGTCTTGTTTTGATGATAACAAAATCAAGTTCATATGGCAGGATTTGGAAATTGTCATAAACATCTTTAAAAATTCTGAAAAATTGGTCTTCAGGTTTAAACTCGAGTTTGGTACTTTTCAACAATCAAATTCTAAAAATATGTTATAAAACTCAAGTTCCAACCTCACAAAAACTTGAGTTTCATGCTTAAAACCTTTGTCTAGGAACTTCATGAGTTAGAACTCGAGTTTCAGTCTTGCAGAACTCGAGTTCTCCAGAACTTTCAATACAAACTCGAGTTTCCAGCTTCAAGTTGTGATAACTCGAGTTCCAGATTAACAGAACTCAAGTTTCAAGCTTTTGAAACACTGTGAAAGACCTTACTGCATCAGAACTCGAGTTCCAAAATTTCACAACTCAAGTTTCACAACTGTTTTACAGAACTTGAATTGTAAACTGGAAGTTTTGACATTAGAGTTTTAACAACTTGAGTTCCATGATTGATAAAACTCAAGTTTTGTGCTTTTCTCAATAAATTGACCAACTTCTGTTATAAAACTCGAGTTATGCTTATTCAAAACTCAAGTTTCACAACATGATATCCTAACTTGCATTCTGAACTCGAGTTTCCAACTAAAAGTTCTGAAACTACATTATGAAACTTTCATTATAAACTCGAGTTTCCAAATTAGAGTTTTCTAAACTCGAGTCTTGAATTGAGGAAACTTGAAGTTTCATTACATGACTTTTCAAATTGCTTAGAACTCATGAAATAGAACTGGAGTCATGAGAATTCTTGAACTCGAGTCCTACCTTTACCTGACAGCAGCTTCTGACACTGAACTTCGCTTTTTACCAAATCTTTCCTTATTCGTGTCTTAACCTTTGAAAGTTACCTGCCACCATAAATGCATGTATGCTAACCTATGAAACAGGTATAAGCGTGGCTGCAGAAGATCTCCGATAGAAGGGATAAAAATCAAATACTCAGAGACTCCGCCGTCGACAAACAAAGGTATTTATTGCTACATTTAATGCACACCAACCACAGACAACGGCTATTAAATTCTGAGTAACGGACATTTGGCTCTCTCAAACGGACACATTGAATGACTTCAACTATAAATTGAGAAGCATTGAAGATAAAAAGAAGAGACGATGAATAATGCTGCTATTTATTCTTACTGTCTGTACAATCTTCTGTCATTTTTCAAATTTTTAAGTGAGCTTCAGTGATGATCTAACCTACTCTTCAGAGAGTTCAAACTTGTCATTAATCTTTGTATTCTGTGAGGAAACTCAAGGTCGGGGCCTTGAGATTATTGGGCTGTGAGTTTGTCGGTAAACAGGGAGTGAAGGCTTTGTTTTCTTGCACATAGTGAGGGGGAGTGTGTCTCCTTGATTGTAAAGGCTCAAGTAGTCTGATCGATTGTTGTTAGTGGATTGCAAATCTCAGAGGAGCTCTGAGACTGGACTTAGGTCAGAAAGGACCAAACCAGGATAAATCGCCGTGTCTATTCTTCTTCCGCATTCTCGGTGACTTCATTTTTAATTTCTATGATTTACGCTTTAATTTTTAAAAGTGACTAATTCACCCCCTCTTGGTCAAATCCTAGACTAACATTTGGTATCAAAGCAGGTCTCTTGTTTAAAGAACTTAATAGTTTCAAGAGAGATCATGACAAGATTTGGCAAACACGTTATGACCGACGGAGCTTCCATTACCAGAACTCCAACTTTCAACAGTCAGAGATTTTCCTGCTGGAAAATCAAATTTCAGAACTTTATTTTAGTTACTGATCTTGATTTGTGGGATGTTTTTGAAGTACGTAACTTTGTTCCAATGAAGAAAGATAAGGATCAGTGGGTTCCAAAGCCAAAAGCAGAGCATGATGAAGATGACAGAAAGAAGTTGCTACTCAATAGAAAAGCTGTTCTGATGCTACAAGCTACTCTAAATGAAGATGACTTCTTCAGAATCTGCACTCTTCCCTCAGTAAAGTACATGTGGGAAGCATTGGAAATCGCCTATGAAGGTACAGAGGCTGTGAAGGAAAGTAGAGTCAATACGCTGACAACTGAGTATGATTTACTCAGGATGAGGGAAGATGAAACGATTGCAGAATTTCAAATACGTCACACTCATCTCATCAACAAGCTTGCAGCTCTCGGGAAAACTTATGACCAACGCTCTCAGGTGAGAAAAATTCTCAACGTGGTATCCACCAAATGGGAAGCAAAGGTCATGGCAATTAAAGAAACCCGTGGAGAATCAATGCAATCTGTGGCAGCACTATTTGGAAGTCTTGCTGAGCATGAGAGCAAGTAGAAGTTTAAGAAGGAACTATCCAACATTGAGGAGAAAAAGAAAAAGGGGCTAGCACTCAAAACCTAGAAGGAAAAGGAACCAGAATTAGAAACAGAGGAAAAAGATGAGGTAGAGGATGAGGAACTTGCAAAGGTAGTCCGCAAGTTTAGAAGAATGTATCAAAAGGATCAGCACACCTGACGTCCACTTAAAGGGGGATCAAGCAGAATTGTCTGCTATGAATGCAATAAGCCAGGGCACGTCAGGGCTGATTGTCCACTTGCTGCTCAGAACAAAGAAAAGGAGAAAAAGAAACCGAGGCTCTTTAAGAAGAAGAAGGCATACATCTCTGGTATTTGGGGTGACATCACCTCAGAGGAAGAAAGCGAAGCTGAGGAAGAAGCCAACCTCTGTCTTGTAGCTCAGGAGAAAGAAGATTCAAAGACAGAGGAGGTAATTCTCACTAATCCTACCTATGATGAATTAATTGAGGATTATGATGAAATGCATCTTGAATTGTTGGAATTTGCAAAAGAATTATCTTTCCTTAGGAAGAAAGTAAAACAGCTTGAAAACCCCCTATTACAAAAGAGTGTTTAAAATGCAAGAATTTGCAAAATGAAAATGAGAAGCTAACTAAAACTCTTGAGAAGTTTACCAAAGGAAGTGAAATGCTTCAAGTGATTTTAAAGGGTCAAAGAGTCATAAATGATAGAAGTGGAATAGGATACAATCCTAAAAATGATTTTCATAAGGGAAAGAAAAGAATGGTGAAAAGAGCTTTTTGAAATATTTTCAAAAATCTATGCATGTATCTGATCCATTCGCTTTCTGTAGTTATTGTAATAGAAAAGGGCATGGAACTACTTCTTGTTATTTTAGGAAGAAGAAAGATCTTGGAACTTATAAATGGGTACCTAAAGGTACTTATGTTCCGAAGGCACCAAGTACTAACCCAAAAGGACCCAAAAAGGCTTGGATACCTAAAACAATGAAATGATCTTTCTGCAGGTTTGTCTCAGAGTATCCAAAGCAAGTAAATGGTACATTGATAGCGGATGCTCGAGACACATGACAGGTGACAAAAGTAAGTTTGTCAGCCTAAAAGCAAAAGGAGGAAAAGTTAGTTTTGGTGGAAACCAATTAGGGAGGATCGTTGGAATCGGAGAAGTTGGCAATGCGAATGGAGCCCTAGTTAAAGATGTATATCATGTAGAAGGATTATGTCACAGCCTTCTAACCGCAAGTCAAAGTGCTGGCAAAGACAACTGGGTGATCTTTGATTCTTAGGAATGCTTTATCGTCAACAAAAAGGATCTACCCATCAACAAGAATAAGCTGAACATCCAACTTAGAGATCCCAAGGACGGTAACTGTTAAACTATTGATGTAGAAAATTCTTTAAGTAATTCTTGTTTCATTAGTCAAGCTAATGAAAGCCGATTATGGCACAAATGATGAGCACATGTTAACATGAATCAGCTTAACCGATTAATTAGGAATGAATTAGTTCAAGGGATTCCAAAATTAAGTTTAAAAAATGACTTAGTTTATTATGCCTGTCAGATGGGAAAACAAACCAAGTCTTCTTTTAAATTAAAGAAAGAGATTTCAACAAAGAGACCCCTTGAAGTACTTCACATAGATCTAATGGGTCCCGCTAGAGTAAAGAGTCTAGGAGGAAATCTCTACACTCTAATTATTGTAGATGATTTCTCTAGATTTACATGGACCATATTTCTAGCTTCAAAGAATGAAAATTTTGAGTTATTTACTACTTATGCCAAAAAGATCCAAAATGAGAAGGGTTTGTCTATTGTTTCCATTAGAACAGATCATGGTGGAGAATTCAAGAATGGTGACTTTGCGACATTATGTATAAAAGAAGGAATCAACCATAACTTCTCAGCTCCAAGAATGCCTCAACAAAATGGAGTCGTGGAACGAAAAAATCGAGTGCTTGCAGACATGACTTGAGCAATGATGTCTGAGAAGAAAGTTTCTCAAGTGTTTTGGGCTGATGCACTCAGCACAGCATGCTATATATCTAACAGAGCCTACATCAGAACATCAATGGAAAAGACTCCATATGAGCTGTTCAAAGGAAGAAAGCCCAACTTGTCTCATTTGCACGTATTCAGTAGCAAGTGCTTTATTCACAATAACGGCAAGGACAATCTCGCTAAATTCGATCCTAAATCTGATGAAGGTTTATTTCTAGGTTATTCAAATAGGAGTAAAGCATTTAGAGTCTTTAACAAATGTACTTGTATAGTAGAAGAGTCATTACATGTAGTGTTTGTTGAAACCGAACCTTAAGCAAAACCAGATCTTGATGAAGAAGTTATTATTTTAAAAGGTTTTGAAAATGTAAAGAAGGATAGTTTAACTGATGATCAACCAATAAATGATTTTGAAAAGGATAAATCGGGTGAACATCCTCAATCCCCTCAACCAAAAGTGTGGAAGTTCATCTGTAACCACCCTCTAGATCAAGTGATTGGAGAAGTGGACGAAGGTGTATGAACATGAAAAAGATTTCTAAACGAGGCTCAATTTTCAGTATTTATTTCAAAAGTAGAGCCTAAAAATGTTGAGGAAGCTTTGACTGACAATGATTGGATTATAGCTATGAAAGAAGAGCTAAACCAATTTGAAAGAAACCAAGTTTGGGACTTAGTACCAAGTCCAAATTATCATCCAATCATAGGTACTAAATGGGTATTTAGAAACAAACTTGATGAATCTGGAAACATTGTTAAAGAAAAGCTCGATTAGTGGCTAAAGCCTACAACCAAGAAGAAGGGATTGAGTATGAGGAAACGTATGCTCCAGTGGCAAGATTGGAAGCCATACATATCCTACTTGCTTTTGTGTGCTTAATGGATTTCAAACTTTTTCAAATGGATGTCAAAAGTGCTTTTCTAAATGGGTTCATTAGAGAGGAAGTATATGTTGAACAACCTCCAGGTTTTGAAGATTTTTCTATGCCCGATCATGTTTTTAAACGTAAGAAAGAACTTTATTTTTTAAAACAAGCACCAAGAGCATGGTATGAAGGACTTAGTATCTTCTTAATCAAGAAAGGTTTCACTAGAGGAAAGGTTGATACAACTTTATTTGTTAAGCATTTTAAGTTTGATATGTTAATTGTACAAATTTATGTAGATGACATTATTTTTTGTGCTACTAACAATGATCTATGTCAAGAGTTTGCTAAGATGATGCAGGCTAAATTCAAGATGCAAATGATGGGAGAACTCACATTCTTTCTAGGACTTCAGAGCAAGCAAAGAAGAAATGGCATATTTATTAGTCAGACGAAGTACTTGAAAGAGCTATTAAAGAAGTTTGGAATGGATAAGTTCAAAAGTGCAGACACTCCCATGAGTTCAACAGCATTGCTTGATGCATATGTAAAAGGCAAAGATTATGACATTAAGCGATATAGAGGAATGATCGGTTCATTACTTTATCTTACGGCTAGCAGACTAGATATTCAGTTTAGCGTTGGGATATGTGCACGTTATCAAGCAGCATCAAAGGAATCTCATGCTGAGAACATGAAGCGTATATTTAGATATCTTGCTGGTACCGTTGACTTTGGAATATGGTATCCTAAAGGAACAGAAGAGCAATTAATTACGTACTCAGACTCAGACCACGCATGATACAAAATAGATAGAAAAAGCACAAGTTGTTGATAAATACATATTTTGTATGAAGAATATTCACCTTTTTGGTATGTTATTTGAGCTTAATTGGGTCAATTAAAGGATATTTGTGTTGATAAGAGATTAAAGGACATTGTTGCTAATTTTGAGATATTTTACCACTCTTTAAATCTCTATTCAAGTGCATAATTAGTTTGTGTTAATATATAGGACATTGGGGAATTAATGTTGATGGATGAAGGCTCCAAAATGCTCTCTATGCCACATGCTTCAGCCAACAGACATTTTGGCTTAAGCCAACGAAGCCCAAATGCTCTCTGTGCCACATGCTTCAGCCAACAGACATTTTGGCTGAAGCCAATGAAGCCTAATTGCTCTCTGTGTCACATGCTTCAGCTAACAATTTTCTTGGCTGAAGCCAACAAAGCTTGATGTCCGTACAGCTACAAAAAATTCCATGTATGCAATCAAGAAATCAAAAAAATACAACTGATTTAGTTGGAACCAACAGAGTTATTGAGAAAAAAGTCAACGAAGTGGGAGCCAGTTGGAAAGTAGCTAGCTGCTAAAAAAAATCATCCACCTCCTTCACCATTGTTGAGGCATCACAATCTTTGTTCTGTTTCCAGGTCATCACTGTCATTCGTCACTGTCATCTCCTGCTTCACTCTACACTCCAGTTCCAGCTTTATCGTCTCCATTATCTCGCCTCCTCTTCATCTCATGTTCCTGACCTTGAACGCGTCACTACTGCTGGAGTTCATCGTGATGGTGTTTGGAGTCCAGTTCATCTTCGTTGTTGCTACCTTTTGCACCATGTCCAGTTAATTTCTTTGCTCCCATAGAAGTTATAGTTGAGTCAGAGCCCATCCAGTGAGGGAGTTTTACTATCCTTCGTTGAATCTTTAGCTTAGATTTAATTATTGAACTGATGTTGTTTGAGCGAAGACTTGCCACTTGATTCAGCCTTGTACCTTTGCTATTTCATTTGAGTTGATCAGATTGTACACTTGGATGATAAACCTTCTGTCATAGAGTAGTTATTAATTTGATCATAAGCTTGGTTGAGACTATGATTAATTAATGGTGAATGATATATGAGTAATATTGATTAATGTTGCTCTTGGAGGTGGCTGAGTTACGATTGTTTAATTTCTCTATGGAATTGTGCAAAGAAATCATTATTAAAGGTATTGGTTAGCTCATATAGTAAAAAAAGGGGGCAATGAAGACAGAACCATCAACTTCTTGGGAGGCAATTTAGATATTAATTCATCTGCATTTTCAGACTTGCAATTCCAATTTGTTGCATCTCCATTTTGAAAGATAAGAAAAATCAAAATAAACAATAGTTTAGATAAGGATACTTGTTTAGAATATGCTGACAAAAATCAATTTCATCCCTTAATCTTGTTGAATTAATTTGCTAACTAATTACCTAGAGACATTCAAGCTCTTTAGAGAATCGACCTTAGGATTGTGCTACTAGCTACATAATCTTGAGTATTAAATTTGATTTTAAAACGACCAGAGATCAAATTTTGGCACCGTTGCCGGGGAGCTTTGTCTCTTTAGTTTTAGTTAGTAGTTCTTTCCTAGATACTAGTTATTCTTTGTAAAAAAAAATATAAATAAATAAAAATATCTTGCTTGATACATATTTGATTGTTTCATTATTGAATACATCTATTAGTGTTGTGAGTTGGGATTTATGAGCCATTCTTTGTTGCTGGAACTAGTGAGTATTTACTGTTTTTCATTGTTCTAAGTATGCATGACCAGATCTAAGGGACAAGAAATTGTTCCATTGGATCAAGAAATAAACAAAACTCTTAGAGCCTTAAGAAAAGGGAAAGGGAGTGAGGACACAAATACTTCAATTCCACTTCTGCAAGTACCAATTTGCACAGTCCTCACACACCACATTTAGAGCACCTTCATTTGATTCTTGTCATAACAGGGATAAATCTGATTCTGCATCTGTATTGGGTGATTATATTGATAATCATTTTGTAATGGAACCTAATGAGGAGTTGCCCAGACCAAACAGAGAGCATTTAGATATACCCAGGGAGCAAAATGGTGAACATGTACCTAACAATGTGGATAAAAAGCTAGGAATAGAAGCATAAGGGAAATGAATTCAAGGGTCATTTGATAAGTGCTCCAGCACACACTGCCAGCACTCTTTATGCTCGAGCACCACAGCATTAAGGTGTTTTGTTATTCGTTTTCTCAATATTTTCACAGAATGCTCGAGCATTGAAGTAATTTCCATCTTAAGAAGCATTATCAGTACTCAAGCATTATGATTTAACACTCAAGTATTTGATTCTTTTTCAAACACTTTCATAAAATACTCGAGTAGTGCATTAAAGCATTGAACTTTTCTTTGAAATTTATCAAGCAATACTCGAGCATTGAATTAATTATGCTCAAGCACTAGTCTGTGACAGCTTTATGTCTAACACACTCAACCTATGCTACAAACCTACTTTCCTTATCTGTGTAACGACATTTTGAATACTAACTGCTCTCATAAATGAAGAAGCTTGAGACAATAAATGAGGAAAGAACACAGGCATGGTCCGAGGCTCAGAGACTTTAACGTTCTTCTGCAACATTCTCCGTTTTCTGACTCAGTAGCATTAAACACCATTAATGAAGAAACCAAATGGTCGATGATGAGAGTAACGTCTATTAAATGAAGTCTAACTAACATTCAAGAACTTCTCAACTATAAAAGGAGAAGCATTCAATACAAAGAATGACGACAACGAATATTCTGAGCATTCAACGCTATTTATTTTATTCTCTGAAATTTCTTCAATACATACCTTAACGAACCCCTTTAGCTTCATTTTATATCATTATGGAACCATTCTTGGGCCTTGAATAGCTTAAAAAGTCAAAAGAAATCAAATCTGAAAATTTGATTTTTAAAAGTTACTATTCACTGAATTTTGACCCAATTTTGAAAATTTATAATTAATTCTAGAAAATTGAAGTCGAGTGGTTCCAATTTCTATTTGAAGCTTTCAAGATCCTCTACAGGGAAAAATACTCATTGGGTCAGAAACTTACCCAATTGAATCAGTTTATTACACAAAGTTGCACTGTTCATTTGGTCATTTTTCATTTTCCCAGGTTTTTCTATGATTTTTTGCCAAATTTTGAACATCATAACTTCTCGTACAAAACTCCAATTCCAGTGTTCTTTGGCTTATGTTAAAGCTTGAAACATCAAAAATGTTTCTGGAAAGTTTCATTTCATTTGGAGTTCATTTTCCCTGTTTCACGTCATACCAAAGTTGGGGGTTTGATCAACCTTACTATCACTTTTATGGAGTTATGCCATTCTCATTTTCTTTCTTTTTAGCATGCTTTCTTGCTTTCTCCTTTTGCTCATAATTAAACATGCATTAGCCTAAATTTAAAGCATGCTTTCACCTCTCTTTAACTACCACATATGTAGAGGTTTAATTTACAAACCATATACAAACTTAAACATAAATTTTTAATATCACACGTAGCTTTAATACATAAAAGCACAACATTATGCCTTCTCACCATTCATTTTTCTCTTACCCTTGCTTGAACTTCCACCTACATGGTTGGTTGGGGGGTAATGAGATTTTTTGGAAATCCCAATAGCAAAACTTTCCAACACAATTTATAAAATTGCATGACAACTTTCAATATAAGTGTGAATTCATAAAAGTGCAACTTGTAACAATTAAATGCATATGGCCATAGCACACAAAAGCACATATTCAAACTTTCAATCATCATAAATTTTCAATACAAGTCATGCACAAATTCATACAGATTTTCAAAGCACAACTTATTTAAGGTTAGAAGGTTTTGCTACCTCTTTGTCTTAGCTTTCCTTTTTCACTTGGAATTCTCTTGAAACTTGAATCCTTTCTTGCTTAATCTCCCAATGAGTTCTTTGATGTTTTAACTTCCTAAACATCATACAAGGATATAATTATCAAGCTCAAGCCATCAACTATGCAAGAAGCTATAAAAATGTAATATTCCCATTATTGCTCTTTCAAGAACTTTACAACTTTGAAACTTGTTCTTATGTTTTCAAACTCTTCCCAAAACTTTTCCTCACTTTTACCGTACACAATTTTCCATTCTAAAGCCATGGGAAGCATCAAAATCATGAAAATATACTCCTTCCACAATTTCCAGATTTGGCCGAAACACTTCAAGAGAAAGGGGAATTGTGCTTTTCAACTTCTAACTTCATTCACTTGCATAAACACACTCCTAATCCATTGTTTATGCATTATTTGACATCAAAAACATATTTCCCAATCAAGAAGGAAAACGTGCAGCACTTCCCTTTAGGGTTTGAAATCCAAAATTCTAAATACAATAAGAATCAACACAAACTATACACCAATCAACTCCCTAGCTTGCATAGAGTTGTTTGGTACCAATTATTTGATTTAAATCCTTCTCTGTCTCATTTTCTCTTATTAAAACCAGAAATTCCAGCAGCTGTATTTCATCAAGAATTAAGAAACTAAACCGATAGAAAGGTAGAGGAAGCTCCAAGGATCAAGAATATATATAGAAGTGCTTGAAAGAACCCTTTACCTTGGAGTTTTGTGTAGCTTTTCTTCCTCTTGCTTGGAGAGCTATGGAGGATGCCTTTCTCTCTCAATTTGCAGCTGTTTGGTCGTGCAAAATGGCTAGGAAGTGGCTGGAAAAACTGATCTTTAATTTCCTTAATGAGGTGGCTTTATCCAAGGGTTAGAAATCAATCTTACAAATTAAGCTTGATCTAATGGCTCCAAAACTTTCCACCACTCCTTACACTTCTTGGCTTCTCATTGGCTCTCATAAAGGTGTCATAATGGGCTGCACATGGGGTGTAAAAATCTGTTGGGAACCTTGGTTACACTAACCAAACCGGTTACCATTCGGTTACTTCTACCGATTACAACTTTCACCGGTAAAAGTAACTTAATTCCAATAAATATTTTTCCACTTTTTTGGAGATATTTTCTTCCTCATTTAATCTCCATAATTCATTTACTAATATGGAAAAATAGTTTCCCAAAAATACCCTTGAAATTAGTCCAAAAAATAACAGGGTAATTTTATTCTACCGAAAATCCCTGAAAAATGTATTTTCGACGGGCAAATAACTTTTAGGGCATTAAAAATTTCTATAATTTACACTGATAATCTAGCCCTTTTCCTTTCATCAAATTGCCCTCCAGCTTGTCTAAAAATAATTTTGAATAAAATTATATTTTCAGGATTTTCGGGCCTTTTTCTTTAAAATCGGGAAATTCGCCTCAATCGTATATTGGGCAATAATTTTATTAATTACCGTAAAATTCACTTTATTTTTTGTGCCATGAACTCAACTGATTGAGGTCTCCTGATACTTCAAATAATTACTTTCGGCCATTAAATCTTCAAAATTCTATAAATAAAAATCTAGGTCGATTTTCAGAAATCCGTCGAAACTCTGTTAATCAGTGAGTTCTACTCTATCTTTTGGACATCTGTGAATTTTTCTGATATTTTTAGTCAATAGTTGACTTTTTGTCTTTGACTTTGTCAAATGACCAAAATGCCCTTACACTTTCTCTTAAAGACCAAAATGCCCTTACACTATCTAAATTTTCGTAATTCCCATTTTGTCCTTGACTTTTTTACCCTTGATCTTTTCGTGTAATGACTTTTGGGTCCTTACCAGGAGGTCACCCATCCTTACACTACTCCAGGTTGAGCACGCTTAACTGCGGAGTTCTCATAAATTTTCTCCCGCTGAGCCATATCTGACTTTGGGTCATCCAGCCCATCAGCATCAACCTTTTCTATGCTTTCTATCTGTGGGCTCTAACTTGACTTTTGACTACTGGTTTGGCCCTTTTTATCCAATGACCATATTGCCCTTGGTCTTTATACTTAATGACATTTATGTCCATGGCTACATTCTTAGTAATTTCAAAGCCTTAGGACTAAGTTGACCAGGTCTCTTTAGTCCATTGGCATCTTCTCTTTCTTTACTTTTATTTCTAGGCCTTATTTTATCTCATAACTATTAGTTTGGCCTCTATTCCAATTTACAAAAAATGGTGGATATTACAGAAACTATGTACCTATGAAGGTAGAAGATGGATTAACTCCTAAAATATGTGCTGAGTTTGACAGTGAAGATCTTCGGAGAGTTCATCTCAACAGAAAAACAGTACTAATGTTGCAGGCAGCACTAAATGAGGATGACTTCTTCAAAGTCTGCACTCTACCTTCTGCAAAACATATGTGGGATGCACTAGAAATAGCATATGAAGGCACTGAAGCAGTGAAAGAAAGCAGAGTCAACATACTTACCACTAAGTATGATTTACTCAGGATGAGAGATGAAGAAACCATTGCTGAATTTCAAATGCATCACACACATCTCATCAACAAATTGGCAGCCTTGGTAAAACATATGATCAACGTTCTCAAGTGAGAAAAATCCTAAATGTTTTGTCCAACAAATGGGAAGCTAAGGTCACAGCCATAGAAGAATCCCATGGAGAATCAATGACTTCAGTAGCAGGTCTTTTTGGAAGTCTTGCGGAGTATGAAAGCAAGCAGAAATTCAAAAAGGAGCTGTCAAGCATTGAAGAGAAAAAGAAAAAGGGACTGGTTCTTAAAACCATTAAGGAGAAAGAAAAGGAACCTGAATCAGAGGATGAGGAAAATGATGTGGAGGATGAAGAACTGGCAATGGTTGTCAGGAAGTTTAGACGTATGTATAGAAAGGATCAAAACTTCCAAAGGCCACAGAAAGGAACATCTAGTAAAATCATATGTTATGAATGCAATAAACCTGGACATATGAGAGCTGATTGTCCACAGCTAGCAGCTTAGAACAAAGAAAAAGAAAAGAGGAAGCCAAAATTCATCAAGAAAAAGAAGGCCTATATCTCAGGCATCTGGGGTGACAGCTCAGATGAAGAAGAGAGTGAAGCAGAGAAAGAAACTAACCTTTGTCTTATGGCTCAGGAAGAAGAATCTGACATAGAAGAGGTAATTGCTGAACCTAGCTATGATGAATTACATCAGGAATATGATGAAATGCATATTGAATGAATCAAGTTTGCTAAAGAATTGTCTTTTCTGAGAAAAAGAGTCCAAGAACTTGAGAAACCAGTTGAAACATCTATTGCCATCAATGTTTGATCCAAATGCATCGTTTTGAAAAATGAAAACGAAAAGTTATCCAAAACTCTTCAGAAATTTACTCAAGGCAGTGAAATACTTCAAGTAATCCTGAAAAATAAAAAAGTTACGAATGATAGAAGTGGTATAGGATATACTCCTCAAAATGATTTACATAAAGGAAAGAAAAACCATGGCAACAAGAGTTATTTCAACTATTTTCAAAAGTCTGCTCATTCATTAGAACCATTTGCATTTTATAGCTACTGTAATAGAAAAGGTCATTGAACTAGAAATTGTTATTTCAAGAAAAATAAAGCTGTAGACACTTATAAGTGGGTACCAAAATGAAATTATGTTCCAAAGGCACCAAACACTAACCCAAGAGGACCCAACAGAACTTGGGTACCTGAAACTGTCAAATGATTTCTCCACAGGTTTGTCTTAAAGCATCTAAAGCAAACAAGTGGTATATTGACAGTGAATGCTCAACATGACAGGTGGCAAAAGCAGATTTGTCAGCCTAAAAGCCAAGGATGGAGGAAAAGTAAGCTTCGGAGGAAATCAATCAGGAAGAATTACATGAGTAGGAAAAATTGCTAATATCAATGGAGCCTATGTAAAAGATGTATATCATGTGGAAGGACTTTGCCATAATCTTCTCAGTGTAAGTCAGAGAACAGACAAAGGAAATTAGGTGATATTTGACTCTGAAGAATGTTTCATTATCAACAAGACAGATCTTCCCATTGATAAAGAGAAGCTGAACATTCAACTCAGAGCCCCTAGAGATGGTAACTACTACATTATTGAATTAGAAAAGAATTTCACAAACTCCTGCTTGATTAGTCAAGCTGATGAAATCCAATTGTGGCATAAACGATTGGCTCATGTGAACATGCATCAACTTGACAAATTAATCAGAAATGAACTAGTTCAAGGGCTTCCAAAACTTAAATTCAAAAATGATTTGGTCTGTGATGCTTGTCAGTTGGGAAAACAAACCAAATCATCTTTTAAATCAAAAACATAACTTTCATCTAAAAGGCCTCTTGAACTACTTCACATGGATTTGATGGGTCCAGCTAGGGTGAAAATCTTAGGGAGAAAATTTATATACTCTAGTGATCGTTAATGATTATTCCAAATTCACATGGACCATGTTTTTAGCCTCTAAAAATGAAACATTTGAATTATTCACTATTTTGCCAAAAATGTCCAAAATGAGAAAGGTATGTCTATTGTTTCCATTAGAATAGATCATGGAGGAGAGTTTGAGAATGGAGACTTTGTTGCCTTCTGTGAAAATGAAGGAATCAATCACAACTTCTTAGCACCAAGCACTCCTCAGCAAAATGGAGTGGTGGAAAGGAAGAATAGAGTATTGGCAGACATGTCACGGGTAATGATGACAGAGAAGTAGGTGTCACAAGTCTTCTGGGCAGATGCTCTGAACATAGCTTGCTACATCTCAAATAGAGCATACATAAGGCCATCACTTAGAAAGACACCATATGAGCTGTTTAAAGGAAGAAAACCAAATCTGTCACATCTTCATGTCTTTGGCAGTAAATGCTTCATTCATAATAATGGTAAGGATAATCTTGGTAAGTTTGATCCTAAGTCTGATAAAGGTCTATTTCATGGTTACTCAAATAGAAGTAAAGCATTTAGAGTTTTTAACAAAAGAACATGTGTGGTAGAGGAATATGTGCATGTAGTGTTAATGAAACTAATCCTCCTACAAAATTTGATCTTGATGAAGAAATTATTATTTCAAAAGGTTTTAAAAATCCAAATAAGGATAGTTCAACTGATTGTCAACCATCCCAAGATTTTGAAAATGAACAATCAGATGAACATCCTCAATCCCCTCAACGAAGAGCTTAGAAGTACATCTGTAATCACCCAATTGATCAAGTGATTGGAGAGGTGAGTGAAGGTGTACAAACCAGAAAAAGATTTATTAATGAGGCTCAATTTTCAGCTTTCATTTCACAAATAGAGCCTAAGAATGTTGAGAAAGCGTTGTCTGATAATGATTGGACAATAGCCATGGAAGAAGAACTAAATCAATTTGAAAGAAATCAAGTTTGGGACTTAGTACCCATACCCAATGATCATCCTGTCATTGGTTCAAAATGGGTGTTTAGAAACAAACTTGATGAATCCGGAATCATTGTCAGAAACAAAGCAAGATTGGTTGCAAAAGGATATAATCAAGAAGAAGGCATTGATTATGATGAAACTTATGCTCCTGTGGCAAGATTAGAAGCTATTCGTGTATTACTTTCCTTTGCTTGTTTAATGGATTTCAAATTATTTCAAATGGATATCAAAAGTGCTTTCTTAAATGGCTTTATCATGAAGGAAGTTTATGTTGAACAACCTCTTGGTTTTGAAGATATTTCTAAACCAAATCATGTTTATAAATTAAAGAAAGCTCTTTATGGCTTAAAGCAAGCTCCTAGAGCTTGGTATGAAAGATTAAGTAGTTTTTTAATCAAGAAAGATTTTGTTAAAGGAAAGTTGGACACAACTCTATTCATTAAGCATTCCAAATCAAATATGTTAGTTATACAAATATATGTTGATGACATTATTCTTGGTGCTTCTGACAATGATCTTTGCCAAGAGTTTGCTAAGATGATGCAGGCTGAATTTGAGATGTCCATGATAGAAGAATTAAATTTCTTTCTTGGATTTCAAATCAAGCAAAAAAGAATGGCATCTTCATAAATCAAGCCAAATACTCAGAGAGCTACTAAAGAAGTTTGGAATGGATCAATGCAAAAGTGCTAACACTCTTATGAGTTCAACAGAACTCCTTGATGCAGATGTGAATAGAAAAGATTATTATATCAAAAGATATAGAGGAATGATTGGATCTTTACTCTATCTCACAGCAAGCAGACCAGACATCTAATTCAGTGTTGGAATGTGTGCAAGATATCAGTCAGCTCCAAAAGAATCACATGCTGAAAATGTGAAAAGAATTTTCAGATATCTTGCTGGAACCATTGACCTTGGAACTTGGTATCCAAAAGGAGCAAATGATCAATTGATTGCATATTTAGATTCAGATCATGCTGGATACAAAACTGATAGGAAAAGCACAAGTGGTCAATGTCAATTCCTTGGAGGTGCATTGGTTTCCTGGTTCAGTAAAAAGCAATCAACTGTGTCATTATCATCAATAGAAGCTGAATACATTGCTCCTGCAAGCTGCTGTGCTCAGGTTTTATGGATGAAGCAGCAACTCCAGGATTTGGGAATGGTATTTGATGAAATTCCTATCTACTGTGATAACACCAGCACCATTATCTTAACTAAGAATCTAGTACATCATTCAAGGACCAAGCACATTGATATCAGACATCATTTCATCAGGGATCAATACAAAAGAAGGATATCAAGGTTGAATTCATTCCAACACATCCCCAAGTGGCTGATATTTTCACAAAACCTTTGGCCAGAGAACAATTTTTGAATATCAAAAGAGAATTGAGAATGGTAAATCCCAATGAATTGTGAGTACAAATTGTTTTAATAATTAATTTAACATTGTTTTGATGATTAACAATTACTAACTTAAGCTTCGGAGTGTTTTGTTAAAGTTTTGTATGTGTTTTGAATGAGCACTTGCAGCACTAAAAGCATGAACACTCGAGCACTAGTTCAAACTTTTGGAGTGAAAGATGGAATACTCGAGCACAGATGAAAGAACACTCGAGCATTCAAGCAAAATGAAAGCATCTGTCACAATACTTGAAGCTAGCACTCGAGCAAAATGTGGAAGCACAGGTAATACTCGAGCATTCAATCTCAATGCTCGAGCAAGGTAAGTTTTCTAGTCTCAGAGGTCACAATGCTCGAGCACTGGAGTGCAATACTCAAGCATCAGTTTATCAATACTCGAGTATTGGACCCTGTTGAGCATCTGTGTGGTTCAAGACCCCGATGCTCAAGTACTAGGGTGAAATACTCAAGCATGAGTTGCTAATGCTCGAGTATTGCTTTGCTTGTTCATCTTGAAGTCTCAACATTCGAGCACTGACACTTTGCACTCGAGCACTGAGTACCAACACTCGAGTAGTAAGTGCCAATGCTCGAGCATTAACAGACTCCGGTTACTTATGCTCTCTTTTCCCGTCAGTACTCGAAGCCTAACACTCGAGCATCTCCAAAATTCTCTCAAAACCACTTGCTATAACTGCTTCCAAACCATTACGCCTCCTTCCAGTAATTATTTTTCGATAAAACCCCCTATTATTGCAGATTATAACACCCATTTACTCCCTCAAATCCTCATAATTCCCTCTTTATCACCAACGCTCCTCATTTCCATTTCTCTCTGTTTTTGCTTCAAAATTGCCATGGCACGCATAAAATCCACTGCTAGAAAAAGTAAACGCACTGCCTCCTCCAATCCTTCTCGCTCTAAATCAATTTCTTAGCCTCCTACAAAAAGAGTAAGGATTACTGAGCCCTCTAAGGATACCGTGGCTCCTGCAACTCAAAAATCAAGCGCTGGCCAACCAAAATCCATCCTGAAGGAAAGAGGGAAGGGTCTCTTGGTTAAAACTTCTCAATCTGTGCCCTCTGATCATGCTGCCACCAATTCTGAGACAGAAAGTGAGGGTGTTTCTCCTAAAGTGGTTGCTACCTCATCCAAGGCAAAGACAAGAGGAAAAGGATGAGGAAAGAAGAAAAGCACTGCATCTGATCTTCCAAAGGCACCAAAAGGCTTCAACACTTCCTCGGTATTTATCTCTAACCCCTCTATCTATGAGAGTAAGTTGAAGAATAGACCTTTGTGTCCTGCTGTTAATGTGGATCTTAAGGAAATTAATAGATTGGGGATCAAGTTGTCAAAGTATCTTGAGCATTATAAGCCCCTCATACAGATCAAAGAAAACTTTTACCCTGAAATAGTCAGAATATTTTACAATAACATGTATTCTACTTCTGTGAAAGATGACTAAGGGGAATAGGCTTGTTTGGATAGTCTATTGGGAGAACGATCACAGATTCCGAGGTAAATATGTTAGAGGAATGTTGTCTCGGTAAGCGCAGGAATGGATTTTGGGGAGGCAAACGGCCTCCCCAAACAAGCCTAATTGTCTCTTATTCCATGGTTACCAAAATGAAATGGGTAGAAATTTCTATTTCATCTGAGAGTTTGAATGGATTTCTTGGAATAAAGGATTATGTTGAAACTTTGTCTACTCTTTCAGAGGAAGAAATTTTTGGATTTTTAAGGCCTGGTCAATCTTTTGTAGGCATATTATCATTTAAACCATCTGCTATGCCACCATTACAGAGAGTCATTCACTACATCTATTCTAGATGTTTAGTGAATAAAAGTGGAAATTATACTCACTTTTATCACATGGATTATCGTAATATGGCAAGGATAATGAAGAAAGAGAAGAGACATATCGGAGAAATGGTCTTTGATGAAATGTGAAGGTTTGTACATTTAGGATAAAAAAGAATGACAATGCCTTATCCTTGCTTAGTCTCTTTCATTTTGAAAAGCATCAAAATATGGCACATTTTGGATAAAGTGGTTGAGCCAGTTCAGTTTGGGGAGGCTCATCTTCATAGGATGAATATAGACTTAGAGCATCCAAAGATTCCGGCCAAGAAGAAAAAGAGAAGGACCACATCTACCGCCTTATAGGGACAGGATAAAGCTCAGTTATCTGCTCCACCTCAGCCTTCATCTGCTCCTTCCTTTGCCCATGCTGCTTTATAGCAATACATGGAAACTGAGTTTAGGAGAATGAGTGAAGCTTTCATGACTACTTTTCAGGCTCAAACACATAATTATATCAATGGTGTTCTTTATGCTGCCAATGATTACTTCACAGGTAGGACATTAGATGTGGCTATCACATCTTTATCCAAAGACCTTCTCACCTTCAAAGACTTAGTTTTAGAGAAGATTAATGGTCTGGATAAAAGGACAGGGTCTCTTGAGCATTTTAGCTCTGCTCCACCTCTTCCATCTCCACCTCTACCTCCTCCTCTTTCCCAATCTCTAGAGGATCCACCTACGGATGTTGTGCTTGCTATGATAAACTTCTCTTCCTCCATTCTCCATCCTGACCCACAGCCCATTCTTGCTCCTCCAGTGTTATCACTTGCACCCTCTGATCCTCCCAGTGATGCACCTCAGCCTACCCCGATGCACCTCCCTCTCCTTCTCACTGACCCTTCTTGTTGATGACAAAAAGAGGCAGAGAAATCAGAATCTATTACTCTTGTTTAGACTTGTTTTTAACTGCTTTTGTACTCTTGTTTAAGTACTCTTAGATGTAGGAACTGTGGTAACTAAGTTTTTGTGCATTACATGGTTGTTATGTTCATATGATGCTCTCTGGTTCATCATGCTTATGCTATCTGGTTTATTATGCTCTCTGACTCATATTTTATATTCCATTATTGATTTATGGTTTTGTCATCATCAAAACGGGGGAGAATGTTGATACCTTGTTTTGATGATAACAAACAAATGTTTTTATAAAATTCTAGGCAATGGAAAATATCTTTAAAATTCTGAGAATACTTTTATTTTCAGTGCTTTATGAAAATACTCGAGTGTTTTTGTAAAAGTATCAACAGTACTTGAGCATTGGAATTCAATGCTCTAGCACTGTGGTTTTAAAACTTAAGAAAAATCAGTGCTTTCAGTGAATACTCCAAGTATTGACATGAAGTATTGTCAATACTCGAGCATTGGAAGTCAATACTCGAGCATCGTGTTTTGAAAATGAAGTTTTAAACTATACTCTCAGTGAATACTTCAAGCATTGGCAGAAAGTATTGACAATGCTCGAGCATTGTAACTCGGTGTTCGAGCATTAGGCTAAATCAGGGCTTTCAAATAGTACTGCATGAAGTACTCTAAGTATTGGCTGATAACAGAGCCAATGCTCGAGCACTAGGTTCACAATGCTCGAGCATTGAGGTTTTTGAAAACACTCCCAGTCAACACTCCAAGCATTAGCTGAAAGTATAGCCAATGCTCGAGCACTAGAAACCAGTGCTCGAGCATTAAGAGTTTCTGACAATACTCTCAGTCAGTACTTCAAGTAGAGGGTTCCAGTAGAGCCAATGCTCGAGCACTAATTCATAGTGCTCGAGTATTGACATTTTTCATACAACACTGGAAGCAAATACTGTATGTATTAACTGGAAGTATTATTAATGCTCAAGCACTATCATCCAATGCTCGAGCATCGGGCTAAAAATTTTTACTGTTCACTCATACTTCTTAAAAATGCTCCAGCACACACTTCCAACACTATTTATGCTCGAGCACCACAATTTAACACTCGAGCATTGAGGTGTTTTGTTATTCTTTTTCTCAATACTTTCATAGAATGCTCAAGCAATCTTAAGAAGCATTATCAGTACTCAAGCATTATGATTTAACACTTGAGTATTTGATTCATTTCAAACACTTTCATAAAATACTCAAGCAGTGCATCAAAGCATTGAACTTTTCTTTGAAATTTATCAAGAAATACTCGAGCATTGAATTAATTATGCTCGAGCACTAGTCTTCTGATAGCTTTATGTCTGACACACTCAACCTATGCTACACACCTACTTTCCTTATCTATGTAACGACATTTTGAATACTAACTGCTCTCATAGATGCAGAAGCTTGAGACAATAAATGAGGAAAGAAGCACAGGCATGGTCTGAGGCTCGGAGACTTTTGACGTTCTTCTGCAACATTCTCCGTTGTCTGACTCAGTAGCATTAAATGCCACTAATGAAGAAACCAAATGGTCAATGATGAGATTAACGGCTATTAAATGAAGTCTAACGGACATTCAAGAACTTCTCAACTATAAAAGGAGAAGCATTCAATACAGAGAACGATGATAACGAATATTCTGAGCATTCAACGCTATTCGTTTTATTCTCTGAAATTTCTTCAATATTCCTTCTGTGCTTCATTATTAGCCATTTACTCTTTAGAGAAAGATTCCTTTGGCAAAAACACTTTGTAAATCTGTGAGAAACTCAAGGACGGGACCTTGAGTCTATTATGCGGAAAGAGAGATAGAAAGCAGAGAGTGTGCTACTCTGTTTTAGTGAAAAGGGAAAGGGGGAGTGGATTCCCAAATTGTACAGGCTTGTGAAGCCTAAATTCATTATTGATAGTGGATTTGAAAATCTCAGGGGTGCTTTGAGGACTAGACGTAGGTCAAGGAGACCGATCCTGGATAAATCACTATGTTCATCATTGTTCTTCTCTCTCGGTGACTTTGTTCTTATCTTTGGATTTAAAGATTTAAATTTTTATCTGACCAATTCACCCCCCTCTTGGTCAAATCCTATTCTAACATTCCTTAACAGGCTTGATGACCTTGTTTTGAAAATATTTCCAGATGATTAGACGACTAGGTGTCATAGATGTTTTTGAGGATGTCTGGAAAGTTAGATTCTCTCGATGTAAAAATGAAACTTTTTGTAAAGTGAAACTTCTTGTATTAAGATGTTAGGATGGAAGAGTATGAGAATTACTGCAAGATGTAAGAAATGTATATATGAATATATATATATGAAATGCTATTTTGAGTAGTAGAATAGCGAGCATGGATTTAAGTTGCGATTTTAATTTAGCTATTCATTTTTAAAGGATCACAATGGTGCAAACCCATAGGAACCAGAATAGGCAAGGATAAGGAGGTCATCCTAGACCAGATGATCCTATGCAAGAAATTCTGAGGAGATTAAATGAACAGAAGAACTTTATGGAGCAACTAAGAGCCGACCAAGCTCACCAGGAACAAGAAAGGGTAGCCAAAAAGGAAACTACTATTCAAGCAGCAGTAGCAGCCGCTTTAGTTGCCCTGAACTAGAACTAGAATCAGAATATGCCACAGTAACCTCCTCAGCCAAAGCCTGAGAAATCCTTGATCCCCCGCCAATTCGAGTTATCAGACCAGAGGACAGAAATGAGGTTCAGCATTGGGTTAGTAAGTTCTGTAAGCACAAGCCGCCCATATTTGAGGGATCCTTGAATGTTCAAGTCGCTAAGAAGTGGATCACATGGCTTGAAAAGATTTTCAAAGTCATGAATTGTCCCTCGGAAGTAAAGGCACAGTTAGCCATTTACAAGTTGGAGCAAGAGGCAAATAGGTGGTGGAGCAACACCGAGCTAATTCTGTAGGCAAGGGATACCCCTATTACTTGGGAAGTTCTCATAGATCAGTTCAATCTAAAGTACTTTCCAAAGTCTATACAGGATGAGAAGGAAGCTGAGTTCCTTGTGTTAAGACAAGGTGATAGGGAATCATTTGACGAGTACTTGGCTAGGTATCTGCAGCTGTCTAGATACTCGACGTATCTCCAGCGTACTCATGATGAAGAATGGAACATCGAAATGATGCTACGGGGTTTGAAACCGACTCTAAGGGAAAGAGTTGCCCCGATGAGGATTACAACCTTCAATATTGCTGTTGAAGTTTGTAGAGTAACAGAAAGTAGCCATAATCACCATTCACTGGCTAAAGCTTCAACCTCTACAGAGAAGTCGGGACCAAGCAGCGTCACAGGCAATAAGAGAGGCTGGAGATCTCCACTCAGGAAAGGATTTAAGAAGCAAGGAAATAGAAGTACCTTTCTGCGTAGCCAACAGACAAAGCCTTGCAGTATATGTGGCAAGAATCATAGAGACAAACCCTGTTACGTAGGCCAGAGTGTCTATTATACTTGTGGGAAGGTTGGACATTTTGCTAGGGACTGCACAGGTGACTGAAGGATCTCGACCTCAGAGCTCAGGCAGAGTGCTTGCCATGAACCAGGAAAAAGCTCGTAAGTTGCTAGAGATAATCCAAGGTACCATCAGTATAAATAATTGCCTTATATATGCCATGTTTGACTCGGACGCAAGCCATTTATTCATCTCATATAACTGTGCTTAGCATCTAGGTCTGAGCATAGACATATTACCATATGATATGACTGTGTCTATACCCACTGGCATGAAATTTGTTACTTGTTGTACATGTCTCAATTACATAGTCTAGTATGAACATTGCAGCACTACAATTGACTTAATATGTCTACCCCTGCATGGTATTGATGTGGTCTGAATTGGCTGTCTACTAATAGTATATTGCTTGATTATAAGAATTGAACTTTGATATTACCTAATAGAAAAGAAAACCCATATGCTGAGGTTAGGTTGAATTTTATTTCAGAAACCAAGGCAGAAAGGTGTATAAGGAAGGGATGTCAAGGATATGTAACCTTTTTCTCAGTTGAGATGGAAGTCAAGGAATCCCTTGGGGATATTCTGGTAGTCAGAGAATTTCCCAAAGTATTTCCAGAAGAGATCTGCGGACTGTCTCCTAAGAGAGAAGTAGAGTTCACAATCGATCTAGTGCCGGGAACAAATCCAATCTCAAAGACTCTGTATAGAATGGCTCCAAGCGAAATGAAAGAGTTAAAGAAGCAGATAGAGGAGCTGTTAGAGAATGGGTTGATTAGACCCAGTGTTTCACCATGGGGAGCCCCAGTTCTCTTTGTGAAAAAGAAGGACGGAAGTCTCAAACTATGTATTGACTACCGTGAGTTGAACAAGGTGACGATCAAGAATAAGTACCCTCTTCCTCGGATCGATGATTTGTTGGATCACTTGAGTAGTGCAAGGTGTTTTCAAAGATTGATCTCAGATCAGGCTATCACCAGCTACGAGTTAGAGCTGAGGACATCGCTAAAACGGCCTTCCAGACAAGATACTGGCATTATGAGTTTCTAGTGATGCCGTTCAGATTGACGAATGACCCTACAGTTTTCATGGATTATACGAATCGCATCTTTCGGCAATACCTGGACCAGTTTGTCGTAGTCTTTATTGATGACATACTAGTGTACTCTAAGAGCTTGTTTGGATGTGATTTTGAAAATAGATTTTACAGATTTCGAGGTAAAACCTAGGTTTTGGAGAATAGATTTTGGAAAATAGCTTTTACAGATTCCGAGGCAAAACCTAGGTTTTGAAAAGTGATTTATGTTTGGGAAGTTATTAGCTTTTACGGATTTCGAGCCAAAAAAGTGGGTAGGAAAGAGAAAAGAGAAAGAATGAAAAGTAGAAAAGAGGAAAGAGAAGAAAGAAAAAGTAGGAAAGAGGAAAGAGAAAGTATGAAAGAGAAAAGAGAAAGAAGGAAAAAAGTAGGAAAGAGGGAAGAGGAAAAAGTAGGAAAGAGGAAACCTAGGTTTCAAACTTAGGTTTTGTAACCAAAATATCTTTTGGGAAAACATTTTTTGCTTGGACAAAATATCGGTTTTGAGGTAAAACCTAGGTTTTGAAACCAAACCTAGGTTTCAGAATTGGTTTCCAAACAAGCCCTAAATCTTTAGAGGAGCATGAAAGGCATCTGAGGATCGTATTGACTGTTTTGAAAGAAAAACATTTATACGCTAAGCTCAGTAAGTGCGAATTCTGGTTACCTGAAGTAAAATTCCTAGGACATGTGATCTCTCAGGAAGGGGTCGCAGTAGACCACGACAAAGTAGAGGCAGTACTAAGATGGAATCAACCTAGAACGGTAACGGAAGTTGTGATATCCTCATTTTCAGTCAATGAGGATAATGGCTAAACAAAGGGCTACATAGTGTTAAAGGGTCCGGAGAATAAATAGAAGTATAAGAGATGCCAAAGATGCCATTTTGCAGGCAAATAAAGTGTAAGGGCAAAATCATCATTTTGATAAAAGTCTAGGGCATTTTGGTAATTTTGACCAAAATACCGAAAAATGACTTGAGGCACAGGAGGTAAAGAAAAAGTCACTGATCATCAATTAATGCTCAGTTAAGGTTAAATGGACAAAAATGCCCTTCGCGAGACATTTTTACAGTAGTTAATATTTTGGTTATTTAATGAGTTTTTAGCCAAATATTATTATTTAGATTGTCCAAAGGCCTCATAAATGTAATGTTAAAGTGGCTAAAAATAGTTCTTGGAGTGCCCTAATTTATAAAATTATTTTCAGAAGGAAGTTAGAAACAGTTTGCCAGAACGGTGATGCGAAAGGCCGAAAATCATCGAATTTGGATTTTCGGAATAAAATTTATTAAGGGCATTTCCGAAATAATTTTTGAGAAAAGAAAAATATCCTAATGAGATTATGAATTATGGGAATTTTGAGGTATTGAAATAGCACTAATGATCAGAAAATTCCCGAAAAGCATTTTCGGTAGCCAAAAATCACTAAAGTAAAGGTATTTTTGGAAAGTAAAAGTTTGGACAGATTTTTATTAAGTCAAACACTCCCATTTCTGTCCATTTTCGTGTTGAACCAGGAGGGAAGAGTGAGAGCATGATGGAGAAGAGGAACAAGCATGGAAGAAGCAATTTCAAGGCAAAATTCAAGGTAAGATGTGGTTTGAGCTTGATTTCTTCCATATGATCTGATTTTGAGCCTTGTTCATCCTCTTAATCGGTTTAATTTTCTCTCCCAGTTCTTGGTTGATGAGTTTCAAGAGTGATCTTGAATTGACCTAGTGAGAGAAAGCAAGAATCTTAAACAATAAGTGCCAAAAATCAATTCTATGCATGTTGCTATCAAGTTTGAACTCATTTGAGTTTGTTATGATATTTTGGCATCAAACCCTACCTATGCTGCTGAAAAAAATTGAGGAGGAATGAAGATGAATGTTGTGATGTTATTAAATGATTGAAATTGATATAGGAATAAGATTGTGCATGTGTATGCAAAGAAATCTTGCAAAATTCCATTTCCTCTCAATTTGGGCAAAATTCGTGCAGCTACAGTAAGGAAAGGAAAGAGTGTGATTTTGAATGTTTTGATGCTTCCATTGTATTTAGAACGCAAAATTCTGTAGGGTAGAAGTGAACCCACAATTTTGGAAGCATTAGAATCACATTTAGCAAAGTTATAAGCTAAAGACCATAAATGGTTAAAAGGCAAGTTTAAGGGATTGTTTAGTATTATAGTGCATTAGAAATGGCAAGTTGATGATGCCCAATGCTTTTATGATATGTGTAGGAGTACCAAGGTGCTAAGAAAAAGTTCAATTTCAAGTGGAAGCTGTTAGTGCAGGATATGACCAAGAGGGGGTGAATTGGTCAGTTTTCAAAAATAAAAACTTAATCACAGAAATTAAACGAGATCACGGTGAGAGCACAGAGAAAGAGAACACAATAGCTTTATCCTGGTTCGGTCCTCCTGACCTACGTCCAGTCCTCAGGGCACCTCCTGAGATTTCCAATCCACTAATCAACAAACAAGGCTCTTACACAGAGATTCTCACTCCCCCTCACAATACGCAATAAAACAGAATCTCACGCACTCTGTTTTTCTCACTCTTTTGCAACCCAACAAATCCAAGGTCCCAACCTTGAATATCTCACAAGAATACAATAAGATTTGACAGAATAAACTCTCTGAAAGAGTGGATAGTCAAATAATGAAGCTCACAAAAATTTACAAGATGACAGAGAGACAGTAATGGCGTTATCGGGTTTATTCGTTCTGCGTTCTATTTTCTGTCCTTTCTGTCTTCACTGCTTCTTAATTTATATCTGAATAATTCAATAACCATTGCCCAGTAACTTAATACCCGTTGGAAGATGCTCCTATCCGTTACACACAGACGCCGAGTTTCTGGTCTTTTAATTTATTCAATGCCTTTCTGGTTTGTCAAAAATGACGGCATTAAATGCGTTCAACGTCAGCGGAGTAAATCATAAATGCTTGTCTTTATCCTTCAGACAACCTGGATGTTTTCATGAAAGAACTAAAGTGCAATTATGAGGTTAGGTAAAAATTAAACTTTTCAGGCACGAGGAGAAAAGATCAGATGACTGTTAGAAGCATATCAGAGAAAATAGAGAACTTGAGTTTTAATCATCCAATGACTCGAGTTCTAGCACATCAAATGATATTTCAGAAATGAAACTCTTAGATATAACTCGAGTTTTCAATTGAAAGTTCTGAGGTTCTGTTGAAAAACTTTTATATAAAACTTCAGGTTTTGATATCAAGTTT
>JANTPZ010091013.1:0-18213 GCA_025593235.1 Vachellia pachyceras | reverse complement strand
GAATGTTTGTTTTGTTTTAAATACCCTTATTTAAGAAGGATTTATATTGCTCCCACATAACACTGTTACCTTGTCAGAGCCACCGGAGCAATTGTATGTGACCCAGTTGTCACAGCTTCAAGAGATGGGCTTCTTTGATACGCAAGAGAACATTCGAGTGCTCATCGCCACCTAATGGTTTAGTTTATTAATTGCCAAGGAAAGGAGAGTAAATAATTTTTGGCAACTGTTTTGGGAGTAAGCTTCTTGTAAATATTGTTTGCGTAGAAAAAGCTGAACATGGTGGGTTTTTGTAGAACTCTATCAAAGGTTCCATTACTGAAGCTTCTAATAAAAATGGTTGTCATATTAAACATTATAATGTATGTTTATGATTAAAGGCACTATATACTTGATATTATTATTTAAAATTTGTTTTTTGAGTCAATTGTTTGATTAAATAGGATTTGTTTATAATATATTTTTGTAAATACGTAGTTGATTCATATTTAAAATAGCGATGAATTTAGCGATAAAATTATTAAATATAGATATGTTAAATATGTATAATTGTCCATTTAGCGACGGAATATAATGCATTTAGCGACGAAAAAGTAAGGCATAATATTCTAATTAGTGAGGGAATTGTCAAATTTAGTGACGGAATATAACTCATTTAGCGACGGAATTATCAAATTTAACAACAGAATATATCCTGTTTAGTGACGGAATTGTCAAATTTAGCGACGGATTTAGAGAGGGAAAACTTCTGTCGCTAAATCCGTCGCTAATTAGAGAGGGAAAACTTCCGTCGCTAAATCCGTCGCTAATTAGCGAGGGATTTAGCGACGGAAATTGTTTCTGTCGCTAAATTAGCGAGGGAATTAGTTCCGTCGCTAATTTAGCGATGGAAATAATTTCGTCGCTAAATTATCCGTCGCTAAATTTAGCGACCCTCTTATTAGCGACGGATTTAGCGATGGACTTTTTCCGTCGCTAAATCTATTTTTTCCGTCGCTAATTCCGTCGTTAAATCTGATTTTTCTAGTAGTGGTGTATTTAAACTAGTCTCATCTCATTGGGGGAAAAAAATAGTCTTATCTCAAGACTTAATGGTTTTTGCGATAAATAGAAAAAGTTTCAGCCTTTTTCTACAGCATGTAATTTCAAGAGTTTTGGCACTATTATACTACTTTGGTAAATTAGTTTGTAACTTTTTGTATCATTACCTACGCAAAGTTATAGAAATAAATTGTTGATGGCTTTGGTAGAATCTTCATTTCTAATTTTCCACCTATGGTGTTTTTTTGCCCTGCTAGACCTTATCAAAACAATAAAAAGGTTACAATAACACGATGCATATTGTAGAATTTTTTTAAATAGGTAAATTATTCGTCTAGTCTTCTATGTTTATACTAAATTTTAGTTGAGCTTCTTTAGTTTATAAAATGAATTTTTAAATTCTTAATTTTAATATTATTGATTTTATTTAACGAAAAATAATGACTCATCAAATTTTAGTGATGATTTTGCAATTAAATGTTAACAAAAGCATGCTTAAATTTTTAACTAATACAATTGTATTTACATTTTAAAATTTAAGTATATTTCATCAATGTTTAAAGACAGAGCGACTGATTAAATTCTCCGAATCAACGTCCTATGTTGAATAAGACTAAATGTTATGACTAATAGATTAAAAATGCAAAAATTTTTAGGGAATAAATTGAAACTCAATGTAAGTTTAGAAGAGCAAGTTTATACTTTAGTCTTTTTCACATTTACAATATTTCTTTGTTTTGATATTTACAACCCTTTCTTTACCTTAATCTATATAATACTCTAGTTTTGTGCTGCAAAATTAATGGAAAAGCCATATGCTTTTAGAAGATTGATATGTTTTGGATAAAATCTTTATGTGCAAAAAAAATCCATTTAAAGAAATAAAAAAATGGAGCCTGCTGCTAGCATCTGGAATCAAAATAAACATAATATAAACAAGGCTAAAGTATACTTTTAGTCCTTTATGTTTGTATCAGGTTTTATTTTAGTCCTTTAAGTTTAAAAAGTACAATTTCAGTCCTTCAAACTTAACGCCGTTAATTTTTCTTAACGGAAATTGCTGACTCATCAAATTTAATTGATGACTGTGCAATAAAACGTTGACAAAGCATACTCACATTTTAATTTTAATTTAATAATATAATAAATTTGATATTTTAAATTGTATAAAATAAAAAAGATTTAAAATAACAGCGTTACGTTTGATGAGTAAGCAATTTCCGTTAAGAGAGACTAACGGCGTTAAGTTTGAGGGACTAAAAGTGTACTTTTTAAACTTAAAGAACTAAAATAAAACCTGACGCAAACATAAAGGACCAAAAGTATACTTTAGCCTATAAACAATTAGGATCCCTAGAAGATCTGATGTAGCTGTTCACATGTTTTCTTCTACTTCCTTTTTTTGCTCTCAAAAGTTTAAAGTTGTAACTCGTCTTCATATAATTCTGCAGAAACAGGTACACGAAGCTTTGAAATCTCAGATACGAACAAATTAAATACAAGTGTTATTAATATAATCTCTTTCAAGTTCTATACGCCTCATAATTCCTCTCTTCCCCTGGCGGGATTAGAGCATACACACGCAGCGAAAGAAATAAATTTAAAATTTTCTAATCTCATGTATAGATTTGCCAAAGGCATGTAGATCAAGGAGATAGTACAATACCTTGTCAGTTCTTGAATTCACAGCTTCCTTTGCTTTTGGATGTCTTTCAGATCACAATGCCTGCAGCCTTCTCGAACTCTTCCGCGTTCTTGAACATGATCTCAAGGAGCCGACACTTATGATCGTCTCCCTCTACCGGTATCCACGCGAGCAGTTCCCAACAATGGCAGTGTGCTAGCGGTACTTCTCACGTCTCACTCTCTCTCTAGGGTTTTTGTGGCTCACAATCAAATTTGAATTATCTTTTCTCTCCCTTGCTCATGAGTCCTCACATTTATAGAACTAATGGAGAATATCATAATCCAATATTAATTTTTTATTAATCTTGAAAATCCGAATTTGATAAAGATATAAACATATTCAAGATTAATCTTTTATCAATCTTGAAATCCTGAATCTCAAAAGATATTCAAGATTAATCTTTATTAATCTTGAAATTTGAATTTCAAAAGATATTCAAGATCAATCTTAAAATTTGAATTTTAAAAAGGATATAATCTTTATTAATCTTAAAATTCGAAATTCATAAGATATTTAAGATTAATCTTCATTAATCTTGAAATTCGAAATTTGAATTTTGCAATTCTAATTTGGATTAATCTGATTTGATCAAATCATATACATATAATTAATCCAAATAATGAACAAATGAATTTAATTTATCTTTATAAATTAAATCTAAATATCAATGTTAGTTATTTAATTTATCAAATAAATTAAATATTGAAACTAACATATAATATTGTTGTCATTTTGAATATATATACACATATATAAAATTCAAATAAACCCTAGAATTAAAGCTCATGTTGGGCTGTTTTTGCGTGCGACCCTGTAGGCCCATATGAAGTTGGCAGTGGGCTAAACTCAGTATTAGCCCACAAGTTGCAAATGGCATCTAGCAAAACGTTGCGACTACCCAAATCATATGGGGATCATTAACACGACACAACTTTTCATGTAACCACATCACGTTCCTTTTGTCACACAATATTTAGGTCAAGGATGAGGCATGGATGACGTCATTCTCCTATTCCTAACCATTACTTTCTCGATCCCTGAGCAATCTGATCTCAGAAATGAAAACTCATTTTCGTTATAGTATAGCCATACATTTCTCAGACTGACTCATTGAGGGGTCCTGTAATATTTCTCAAATAATGTGAGGGATAAATCCCATTTTGATCACTCATATTCCTCCACATGAAAGACTCTTAAGCCCGATTATAGCATTTATCATCACCCGGTCAAAGGTGACTTTTGACTAAGTCAAAACTTAGCGACTACTCTCATAGGAATCCATGGTGATCTCAGGTCAAAGGGCGTGGTAACGTGATTGCATATGAGATAAGTTAATGACTTAATCCATGCAGTTTTCTCATAGCGGGTCGATCCGACACTTTGTAATCTTACAAGTGCTAATGACTTTAACTCGTATCTCTATACCTTATCAAAGTCATATTGGTCTTACTTTATTTTTGCTCCCGCATAGATAACTGACCAAAGACATTATGACAGTCTTCATAATTTGCCCATGGATGCAATTATCATAATATAAACATGCAAAAGCTATGATAATTAAAATGGAGAAAATACATTAAAATAAATAATATCTGAGGTACAATGATTGGCCCCTAGAACACAATTTCCAACATCCCCCTTATCTGAAAGGTGCAGATCCATCTCCAGCTAATAGTCTCTCTTTCGTGTTCTCTGCTTGTAATGTGTTTTCCTCCTTCTCCTTCTTTTATGGTTGGTGTGGTTGAGAGTTCATTATCAATTTGGAAACGTGAGGAGCAGTGAAACCCGCAGAAATTAGTGAACACAGATTAGTCTCTCTAATTCCAAACACTCGTTTTCCTTCATTTAATAGTTTGAATCAGAATTCCTAAAGTTCAACAGAGAAAAGAACTTTTGCTCCTTCTTGAAGTTGACAGCTGCAAATATCTCTTATTTCCTCGAAGGGGACCACCCAATGTGTGCATATATGTATGTATGTTTCAAAAAATTGTATCAAAAAATATATTTTAAAAAACACAGACACACAACACATATCATTTAGAAAATGGTTCCAATGAATGGGTGAGAAAACTCTCAGACATTGGACATTTAGACTCTTATGGATGTGTGTGTGAATTGTAGATGTTTTAGTTTAGGGTAAGGAGTAGTATTAAGACCCTAGTGGTGGTAGAAGTTAGTTTCACTTTAATAAGCTCTAGAAATGTGCCCTTTCACACTTGACACTTCTGGAAGAATTAATGGTTTCATTCTTCCTAGTTGAATGAGTTATTAGTGTTGCCACAATTTGGGGAAGAATAATTGATAAATCTTTAACAAATGTGTATAAGTTTTAGATATTTTTTATACAACTTACTGTTTTTATTCATTTAGTAAACAAAATTAATTGCCACTTAGCAAGAAAAATCAATAATTTTAAAATATAAAAAGTAACAGAAAACAAGAGATCAAGGGCTGTCAAGCTCTTGGACTAGAAAGGGGGAGAGCTGTCAAGTGGTAACCATGCATATTGCCTCGTACATACGGGTAAAATTATAAATTTAATCAAAAACTATTATTAATTTACTATAAAAAAATAAAAAATTCTAAGATAATTCCAATAGGTGTCTAAACTAAATTACGAATAGGTGACAATTGAAACTCCCCATAACTGAAGGTCTGAAGCTTTATAGTTATGTTAAATTTAGAAAATGTAACTTGACTTCAGAAGGGTGGGCCAAATGATCCGTTACTATGCCTGATTCACGAATATTACTTCACCAGCTTTTCTCACTATTCCTCTTTTCGATGATTTAACAAATTGTTATTTTACCGTTTCTAGAATGTCCCACGTCACTTAGAGTTAATCAGATTCAAAACTGAGTAGTAAACAGAAAAATATACAATACATTATCAATACAAGGAATTAAAATCTCCTTTTAATTAATTTTTTTGCTCACTTGTAAGCATAATCCTATTAGAAGTAATTATGTTCATAACATTATTAAATATTAAATGTAAGCACTTATTTCAAATGTTAGGTTGCCGCATTATAAAAAACTAACCTATTTTATTAAACCCTGATTTGTTGTATGAAACTACTTCAAGTCAAGATCACATGCTTAGCAGGGCATGCTCATCCCCCGAGACGACATCTTTCGGGAATGAGGCCCTTTTTATTAATTTCTATTTTCCTAATTTATTTGGATCAAGTTAGATTGAGTATCATGAACTATTTTTTTCTTGATAACATAAATATCCTAAATTGTTAGAATTTTAGTATATCCAATATTTTATTAATTTACCATGTATCATTGTATAATATTTTTATTTCCAATTTGCCACCTCATAACAGCTGTTTGTCTTTATTTTTTCCCCCTCTCCACTTCATGAGGGGAAATGGAGGGAAAAAGAAATGGAAAGTAACACAATGGTATGGTATAAGGAGTCCTTTTTAAAAAAGAGTCCTATATTTAAGAAGACAGATTTATTTCATTATTTTGGTACATAAAATAATTCTTTTTTTTGCCCATTCAATTTATATAATATTATTCTCTGTGCTGCAAAAATCAATGGAAAAAGTCAAATCCTTTTAAATGGTTGATATGTTTAAGGTCAAACCTTTACTTGGAAAAAAATCCATTCCCAGTAAAAATTTTAAGAAATAAATATAATAAAAAATGGACCCGCTTCTGGAAACAAAATAACCATGTTATAATATATATATATATATATATATATAAAAGGTAACGCCTGAAAACAAGTAAGGGTTTGTTTGAAAGCTATTTTGAAAATAGCTTTTACAGATTCCGAGGTAAAATCTAGGTTTTGGAAAATAGCTTTTACAGTTTCCGAGACAAAACCTAGGTTTTGAAAAATGATTTATGTTTGGGAAGTTATTAGCTTTTACGGATTCTAAGGCAAAAAAGTGGGTAAGAAAGAGGAAAAAGAAATTAAAGAATAAAAAGTAAGAAAGATGAAAGAGAAGAAAGAAAATGTAGGAAATATGAGAGAGAGAGAGAGAAAAAAGTAGGAAAGAGAAAGAATGAAAAAAATAGGAAAACGGAAAGAGGAAAAAGTATAAAAAAAACCTAGATTTCAAATTGAGATTTTGTAATCAAAATAGCTTTTCAGAAAAATTTTTATATTTGAACAAAATCTAGATTTAAAACCAAATCTAAGTTTCAGGAAATGACGGCAAATAAGACCTAAGATCCTTATAATAAGAGCAGATGCAGCTTGCGGTCTTACGTGTTTTCTTGTACGTCCATTTTCGTCTCTCTCAAAAGTTCAAAGTTGTAACTCATTGTCATATAGTTCCGCAGAAACAGGTGCACGGAGCTTTGAAATCTCAGGCACGCACAAATTAATACGAGTGTTATTATCATCTCTTTCAAGTTCTCTACAGCTCATAGTTTATTTCTCTCCTTCTCTGAAAGGTACAGATCCATCTCCAGCTCATAGTACAATGTCTCTTTCATTCTCTGCTTGTTATACATATGGTTGCAAGTTTATTATCAATTTGGCAACGTAAGGAGCAGTAAAACCCGCAGAAACTAGAGGACTAAGATTAATCTCTCTAATTTCGAACACGTGTTTCTCTTTCTCTTCGTTTAACTAATAGTCTGAATTAGAACTCCTCAAGTTCAAAGAAGAAAGAATCTTTTTATCTTTCTTCAAGTTGAAAATGCAAATATCTCTTCTTCCTCGTACGGGACAGTCCCAATGTGTGTGTAGATATGCTTATGCACATATGTGCCTTCAAAACATCATACTACCCCGTCTCCTTGATATAAAAGTCATTTGGCTTTTATAGGTAGATTAAAAAAAGTTAAATACATTATTTATGTGTACATAATTAGATTTTATATCAATTTACAAGTCAAATAAATTAATTTTGTGAAGAATGATAAAAATAAATACTTTAAATTAATGTATTAGATTCCTTAATCTCATAAAAAACCATCTCACTTTTACATCAAGGAACCGAAGTAGTATCTTTAGAAAATGATTTCAATCAATGTGTGGGGAAATCTGTTAAGACATACTCATTCCTCTTCAAAATATAAAGTAAAAATTTGTGAATGAGTCTGATTATTTTTATATATGGTGAAATTTAGATTTATCTTATCACTTATCGAGAGTTTAAAGCCTTTAATTAATTATATGTATCTCCCATCTTTTTTTCACTCATTCTTTTTTATCTATTTTTTCATACATTCTCTCTCTCTCTCTCTCTCTCACACACACACACACACACTCATCTTCTCTGTAACTGAAGGTGTTTAAGAAAATTAATTACATTTTTTACATATTTACTTTCTTTAAACAACTTTCTGGATAATGTAATTTGGTTATTTTCACTTCATATTTTGAAATCAAAGAGTATAAGAAGACATCAGACTCTTATGTATGCGTTACTGTAAACTGTAAATATCTTACTTCAAGGCTGGGAATAATTAGGCGCTTAGTGGAGGTATAGTTAGTCTCACTTTAAGCTCTAGAAATGGGCCTTTTAACACTTATCACTTCTGGAAGAATGGTTTGAATCTTACTATTTAGGTTATTTATTAGTTGTCCTTATTATATATTTGGGGGAGAATAATTGATAAATATCTGAAAATATATTAGAGTTTAAATTTTAGATACTTTAATTCTGGATAGATGAGTGGCGATCAATCGCCGATAGGAGTATAGATAAATCCCGTAAAAGCTTTAAATAATCCTAAATGCACTGTTTTAAATTTTTTTTTTTTTTGCAATATGTTGCATGGTCTCATATCTTCTGATTTTTTTAATATAAATTCCTGTAAACAAAAAAAATCACAAAATTCATAATTAAAAAAAGTAACAAAAAAAGGAGATCAAGGGCTGTCAACCATTTGGACAAGAAAGAGGGAGACAGCTCTCCAGTGTCAACCATGCATATTGCCTCCACACACACACACAGATATATATATATATATGAGTACAATTATAAAATATTATTAGTTTACTATTAAAATTCTAAAATAACTTCGTAGGTGTCTAAGATTACGATAGGTGACAAGTGAAACCCCCAAAACTGAAGCTTTATGGTTATGTTAAACACGGGTGAATATAGACTTTTCAAACCAGAGATCTTAGAAAATGTAACTTATTAAAGACTATCAAAAAGAAAATGTAACTTAACTTGGAAAGGGTTGACCGAATGATCTGTTGCTTGTTTCACAACATAAACAACAAGAGTATTATTTCATCAGCTTTTCTCAAATTGCTTTACTGTTTCTAGAATGTCCCCGTCAACGTTAGCAACAACAACACATGATATTCAAGGAATAAACATCTACTTTCGATTTCACCCATTGTGGTTTGAATTCAATAACTTGGACTGTCTATATATATTTTTATACAATTATCTGGTATCCCACATTTTTTTCTAAATCCTATTACATGATATTCGAGCAACCAATTAATCTAGATCGAACCTGTAGCTACCCTTCTCAGCATAGGTGTATGTTGTGGGACTTGAGATCCAAACGAATCTAGCGATGCCTTGCATTATTAGACCGACTCTGTCTACGAATATATTTCTAAATTAATAACTTACACATGCGTGCTTATTCAATAGAAGTACAATAATCTCGCTCTTAAATTAAATTTGTTTGTCTTGGATTTCGAATTGAATGTGTGTTTCTATTTCTCTCTTTAGTTTACTTTTCCCACTTTAAATTTATTGCTTTGGATCTTGCTCTTCTTCATTAAATTTTTCCCGTCCTTAATTTGAATCTTAATCATCACTTTCGGGTGAGCTATAATACACATATGACTTCTTTCTCTAGCAACATAAAACATAATAATTCAGAGAATCAGAGTTCGTAAATAAACAAGAGCGGGGAAATATGATAGAGGTGATATATACACAAACAGAAAAAGGAGATCTTTAAAAATTGATCTTCTTGAATTTTTTGTTTCCAACTTAAATTTGTATAGAGGAATTAGGATAATTCCACTGAGTCCAAAAAAAGAGTTTTACTTGGTTCGTTTTTCTGTTTTATTCCGGCCCTTGTCTTGATGAATTCAGTATATTTGTCTAATTAAGTAGGTAGGTTTGGTAAATTAAATTCCACCGTATACCATGCGTAGGTTTTTAAGTTAGGTATATGATAATTAATTCTGAAGATGTTTTTTCCAAATAGACTTGCGAATTAGTTGTACACATCATGAATTTACATTAGACTTCAAGTTCTCGGGGCAAGTTTTTTTTTTGGGTCAATCAAAAAGTCTATGATTAATCACGTCAATCTTTGGTATAACGGCACAATACAAATTTAAGTAGAGCACATATTATTTATTGAAACCAAGAAAAGGGAATCAAAGTCAAAATTCTCGTTAATACCAATTTTAATCCTGGTCAAACTTTCACACCATTTTCTCAATCTTTATTCCTCCAAAAATTCACAAATGTATTAAATTGATAAAATTTTCAAATTTTACTTTTATTGAAATCTTTCTTTACATTAACAAATTATCCTCACCGATCACTGATCTCTCTCATCTTTTTCTCTTTTAAATGAAAATTTAAGCGCGAGTAAAATTGGAAGATGATAATTAAATATCCTTCAAATGACTTATATAATCTACTAATGATTGCTTTCCAATCCTATTTTTTTAATGCTCGTTGGAAAAAATAGAAAGGTGAGAAGTTATGTTAATGGTTTGTAAATGCAGAAAGCTTGGGAAAAGACTCTAAGGATAATTTTTTTAAAAAAAAATATCAGTTTAGTGCATTCCTTAGCATGTGATAATGAGTTACAAGTCATAATAAGGATTGGAATAGTAATTTTACTATCATCCTTCCATTGAATGCTTGTTCATAAGTCTAATAAATTGTTAATTACATTAATTTGTCGATTATTTCCTAGGCAAGATGTTCCCCATTCATTTCGCCCATCAATCAAGTAAAAATATTAGTCAAACATAATAATTAAAAAAAAAGCTACAAGGATCTGAAGCTATATATACACAAGCGTATTCGCTTTCCTTTACGCAAATGACTGAAACTGTGTGTTTGTGAAAGTTCCAGAGAGAAAGAAACTCATTTACCCAAAAGAAACTGGGTCAGTTTTGTCTTCCATCTCTATACGGTTTTGGTTAGCTGCTATTAGAACCTGCACACACACATACACTCGTCATTTTCTTTCTTATTATTAGCAAACCAGCACAAGGGGTTTGAGAATGGAACTTGGTTAACTAACTTTCTTTCTGGTTCTAATTAGTTGATTGATTTTGTTTTCCATCTTAGAGTATGATTGTATTATCGTAACACTCTTTCCTATCTTCATGGGGTTATGCGTACCTGTACATTATATATATAATTGTTTGCATGCAGGTCTTGATATTAATTGGTGAACGATGAAGAGAAGTAACTCCTTCATGCGGTGGTTTCGAATGACTGTGCAGCTTTGCTTCTTGCTTTTCAGTGGTTGCTCTGAGGGTTACATCTCATTTAGGTATCGTAATCATCGTATTATCTCTTATATTTAACATAAGAGTTGGATACAATTTGCAAATTTAAGGACATACAGTAGCTAAATTATTTTTTTGTGATAACTTGGTGTTAATTTCCCTGAAACACCCTTATTAATAATTATCTTTCTCATTGTAAGCTTTAAACTTATGGGGGTCTGAATTTTTTATATAAGCTATAATTTGGTTTGTCTTATGGTTTAATGAGTTTTTCTTAATTTTACCCCAATATTTATGTAAATCTCTCGTATCTTTTTTTACCTCTTCTCTCTCGTCTATCTACTTTTCTACTCATTCTCTCTCGGTCACTGTGACTGTCTCCATATATAAGGGTGTTTTAGGAATTAAGTTACATTTTCACATAGTTTGAACCAAAAAGAGAGAATGTATGTTGGAACTGCTCCTTAATGAAACCCCTTAACATATGCAATTAATATGGAAATTTTGAAAACAAGATTATAAATATAGGAGAAAAGGTTAATTGAGAATTTAAGATCTTATATTTAATATTAAAATAAACCTCTTTCTTGGTTTTATATTAAGAAATGAAGGAAGTAAGTATTAGACTTCGGAGACACCACATATAATGCACCCTAACATTATTTTCACAAGATCTTCAATGGGCTATAAACATTTCCCCCTAGCTAGATGTTGGTAACGTCGTTTAATTATTGTGTGGTAATTACATATTAAACTTCTCAGACACACAATATATATAAGCGTAAATGTTGTTATCTTTACGAATGTAAATTTAATTTTAAGAAGAGTTATATCAATATATTAGAATAAATTAGTTCAATCAATTTAGTCATGGTTTAATTATTATTACACTGTGATTGAAAAATATAATTCTTTCTTTGATTTAATGTTATATCGAATATAGAAAATTCACAAGCTAATTTCTTGAACTATACTTCACTCTTCCTTTTCTCATCTTCACTTTCCTGTTCCATTGGCGTTCTATTAACTATCAAATAGTCCATCTCCATCATTTTTGAAGAAAAATGGATTTTTTCCAACATCTGATGCCAAGAAGAATAGAAAATTCAGATTTCTTATAGTCCCCTAATACTTAATTGAGGAGTTAGATAACTAAATTGCATATATTAAGGAATTTTTCAAAAAAAATTTATTGATTTTTCTAAAATACCCTCTACAATCATTTATGTTGGACCTACCCATATGGAATTTGAACCTCCTTAATATATACAATAAATAAGAATAGTTTAAAAAATTATAATGTGGGAGAGGATTAAAGTTTTACAATTAGGACAAAATTACGTGTAATGTTTGATATTGAGAAAAGTGTATTTCCTTGGTAGGTCCATCTCTCTCGTTTCCCTTCTTAAAAAAAACATTTTTCCTGGTATCAATATTACCTTAGAGTTCCACCATTTATGTGTCTCCAACAACCTGTTTCATCCTTTTTTTTAAATTTTTTTATCTCTTTTCTTTCTTGATAGGGTTTGGGGGGAATATCTTCTTTCATATCCAATAAGTCATCAAAAACGACGTTTTTTAGATAGGAGGAATAAGAAACAATCACTTATTCCGACAGGACGAATAAAAAATAACGACCTTACCGGAGGAAGAGAGATCATTAATTTATTCCTGTCTTTTACTAAACTTTTTTAAGACTGATCAACAAGAATGTTTGACAATTATTTCATCTTTGAGATGATGATGACAACATAATTAATAAACACCCTCCCAAAATAAAGTGGCAGAAGAGAGTTACTGAAGAATAACCTCACACAAGCGTCATCTTCTCCTGCTGTGAAGCTGAATCAAAGTCATAATAACCAGGTGAAAAAAAGTCACTTAATTTGGGTTAATTCAAAGTGTGAAAGCAAATATTTCGTTTTTGACCAAAGAAAATGGTTTCGAAATGTTCTCAGGTTGTGATAGATAATGGAATCGCCCAAGTCACGTTGTCCAGACCAGAAGGCTACGTCCTTGCAATATCTTATAATGGGATTGACAATGTTCTCGAAGCTGAGAACCAATACCGTAATAGAGGGTGTGTACCTTCGTTATTAAATTACTCTTCATTCTTTTTTCCCTTTTCCTTTCCACATTTAATTAACAAGTCAAGTCGTGCATGATTTCATGGATTATCCAACCAATTATTAGAATTTAATCAATGAATTAGGTAAGAATAATCCTTAGATCAAATTCTTTATATTCAATACATAAAGTTCGTCAATAATATATGATCATGTGTCTTATTTTTAAATATTATCATTAAACTATAAACCAATGTAAAAAATAGGACATATGATCATGTGTAGTTAAAGAGCTGCACATAATAAATATAAAGAATTTGATTTAGGTATTATCCTTAGATATATATATATATATATATTCTGTTTGCTCTCATCTTTCATTCATTTCCCCTTTTCTCCTGGGCTTGTACTTTTTTTAATTAGTTAAAGAAAGCTTCATCTCTGCAAGCTTCAATTTTATTTCTCCCTCTCTCTTTTTGTCCACAGTCTTAATATTTTTTTGTCCTAGATGATATATGCTAGAAATTGAATTCAGTGAATTAAGTGTAAAGTATGTTTTTCTTTTTATCCAAATAATTTAAGCGAATTTTATAAGACTTGCCCTCATGGTTATATATATATATATATATGTATATTTTTAATTGATGTTTTCAATTAGGGCATATGTGACTGACTATATTGTAAATATGACTACCCATTTATATTTGCAGGTATCTCGACTTTGTTTGGGGGAATAATGTTGGAGGTTTTGAAAAGTACGATGATTCTTGGAATTAAGATTACTGTTTCCAAACTGAAGTAATAATATAATATGACAAACTGTTTTGAATGTATATGGCAGAATCGAGGGGACCAAGTTCTCGGTAATAGAGGAGACCAAAGATCAAGTGGAAGTTTCATTTTTAAGAGAATGGACGCAGTCCATGAACGGATCAGTCCCCATAAAAATAGACATGAGGTGATCCAACGAACGTCAAACATATTTTTATAAATAAATAATTTACAACACAGGTACGAACTACGAAATAACGAACGTAACTAGTAAAGTTACATATATATATATAGGTATATAATGCGAAGAGGCAAGTCGGGATATTACTCGTACGCAATATTTGAGAGGCCAAAAGGATTCCCAGCAGCACAGGTTTTTCAGATCAGGCTAGTTTATAAGCTCCGACAAGACAAGTACGTAATTCAGGATTAATTAGCATGTTTTTGTTTGAAATTTTGCTGTATTTATATTAAGAGAATATTTGTTGTGAGGTTTCGTTGAAAATAAAGCTGTGTGTACAGGTTCAACTATATGGCTATATCAAGGAAGAGGCAAAGAGTAATGCCGACGGCTGACGATAGAACCAATGGACAGAAACTAGATTATCCTGAAGCTGTTCTCTTGACCAATACCAAGAACCCAAGAATTAGAGGAGAGGTTTGTTTAATTAATTTCTCTCTCTTTCTGATGATTGATTTCACTGTGCGTTACTATGAAAGAACATCGTACTTAGTGAAAAGTTTTTCTTAAACTTGGTGTGTGATGGGTTCAATTATTGATTAGGTGGATGATAAATATCAGTACTCGGCGGAGAACAAAGACAACTGTGTTCATGGATGGATTAGCTCGGATGCTGAACCACACACTGGTTTCTGGGTTATCGCTCCGAGTAATGAGTTTCGTAATGCTGGGTCCCACAAGCAGGACCTAACTTCTCATGTTGGCCCCACCTCTCTTGCTGTAAGTCCATCTCTTCTAGCGGTCCCCACAATATTTACAGAAGTAATTTATTTACGGAAGTACTTATAGAGAAGTGAGATTGAAAATAAATAAGATTGTAAGAGTAATTTGTGTTTGGAAAATCGGTGGAGAAGTGACTTATTTGTAAAAGTGAATGTGTTTGGGAATACGGTGGGATAAATTATTTTTTAAAAAAATTAAAATTAAAAATATGAACAAGTGAAAATAAAAAATGTAAATTATAAATAAATTAAAATGATCAACTTATTGAAATTTAAAATTTATATTTATAAATTAAAATTAAAAAGCTCAGATTTTTAATGGAGAAAGAAGCATTATATTCATATCTTAGCCTCTCGGTTCCATGGTTTCACCTTTGCCGCCTCCAGAAACAAAAACAGGGGGTCATTGAATCCGGCAAGTAGGTGCAATTTCAGAAAAAGCTTTGCGTCTTATTTCAAACCAAAGCGACACTACTCAATAAGGAACAGAATCATCAAAACTTGCCATTTTATGTCGAACGATTTTCTGCAATGAGAGAAGATGTGTTCAAGAAATTTAGACCTGCATGCTCAAGCTAGCACCTGCCCATGAAGTTTCATCACCAGTAGTTTCCACCCAATACCAATCCTGTTGTAGATTTCAAAAAAACCCCGAATTTCTTGCTGGATTCGTATGGCCTCAGTGACAGAGGTCGCCGTCGTTGGAAGCCTTTCTTCCATGTGCGCCCATTCTTTCAGTGCATAAAATCTTTGGCAAGCTGCTTCCTTCTCCAACATCTAAGGAGAACATGAGTAGCAATGGATGACGTTGTGGCCGCTGCCGCTGGGGTAGGTGAGAAGCTCACATTTTTAGCTTGTGGAGAGAAAGAGCTTATGGATACAAGCTCCTTAACGCAAGAAGCTTTCCCAAACAGTGCAAAAATATATACAGTAATCAAATCAGGCTTATGACACTGTTCGCCACACGATTCAGCCTTCAAACGCGTTTCCAAACACTCCAATATCTTCTTGTTGAATAGTTGCATCAACGTACTATTTAAATGTTAATTCAAACAGGCCTTAAATATTCTTGGGCTGTTGTCGTTTTTAAATTTTACTCCCTTTATTGTTTATTATAAGATTTACTTGAGAGGTTGAATTTCATTTTAAATAAATGACATTGATTCACTGCATCTTAAATTTATAATTTTTGACTCTGAATATCCGTAGACATATTAAGGTGTTTCTACTTAGGAGAATCATAATTAAATATGGTATTTTAGAGAAATTAATACATAATTTTTACAAATAAATGCTTAATTAAATTCTTTTATATATATATAAGTTATTTATCTAGCTTTCATTATATGCTAGGAAGATTTACTTAATCAACTTGGTAATTATGAGCCTCACAATTCAATTATAAAAAACTCTGAAACATTTTCTAGAAATTTCGTGACAAACACGGGACGCGAAAATTGCATCTTATTAATAATCGATATGATATATATATATATATATATATCATATCAATAAATATATATGTTATTGCTGAAATTAATGAACGAAAGAGCAGATGTTTGTGAGCACTCACTACGCTGGGCCAAGTGTGTCGATTAATTTTGAAGAAGGGGAGACTTACAAGAAGGTATTTGGCCCTGTCTTTGTCTATCTCAACTCTGCTCCCGCAAAGCAGAATTTAGATACGCTCTGGTCTGACGCTGTTCGACAGGTATTAATTATAACATACAACACTGTTGATTATAGAGTTTATATGGATATTACTAAACTTGAGTTGTTCTCGTTCTTCTAGTTCAATGAGGAAGTCAGAAGCTGGCCCTATGATTTCCCTCGATCTCCAGATTTCATTCTCCCCAATCAACGAGGAACAGTGAATGGGAAATTACAAGTCCGAGATTGGTATACGTGTATATATAAGTTCATATACATGCATATTTGATTATTTACTTATGTTCTGCAATAAACCCATTTATATATTAAGACAATCGAGCTCATCAAGTTGCTTGCTTTAATTACCAGGTTCAAGAAGGGATGGGGAAACATAAATGCTAAGTTTGCTTATGTTGGTCTAGCTCTGCCCGGATAAAATGGATCATGGCAGCGAGAGAGCAAGGTACATATTTCTGTTGCCACTTGAGAGCTTGAGTAGCGTTAGGAAGCTTCAGAGTCAGCTCAGAGAAAAACAAAAGCTGATTGAAGTTAGGTGTAACTTTGAGGGCAACTGATTTTTTGCACAAAAGCAAATTTAAGGATGAAACAACTTTTTTTAGTTTCTGACATTTGACTTTTCTTAAGGTCTAAACATTTCGAAACTGTTTTTTCAATATATTATACAAATAAATTTATAACAAGCTGATTTTTTTCTTAATAAAAGTCTATCCGAACATAAATTAGGTTGAACTGATTGAGTTTTACCCCAACTTTAATGTACAAAAGTTAGTGGAATACAAGTCACTTTTGCCACGTTAATATGAACTAATCCTGAGGTTAAGTTCTATAAACTGTGCAGCTAGACAATAAGTGAGAGTTTTGCTTACGTGATCCATGCAGGGTTACCAATTCTGGACTCAAGCTTATGAGAATGGCTACTTTGAAATAAGAAACGTAATACCAGGGGTCTATAGCTTGTATGCCTGGGTTCCTGGGTTCATTGGTGATTACAGATACAATGCAACAATCACCATCAAACGAGGTAGGTACAGAAAACAAACCACCACGTGTTTTCTTTATTAGCTTAATCTTTAGACCTAACGTTATGGTTGGTTATTGTAGGTGGTATCATTAAGTTGGGTTCCCTTGTATATAGTCCTCCAAGGAATGGTCCTACCATATGGGAAATTGGTGTCCCAGATCGCTCTGCTGGAGAGTTATATGTACCAGACCCTGACCCTAAGCTCGTCAACAGATTGTATCAGAACGACACAAGAAACAAGTTCGAACTACCAAAAAGCCTAAGACAACCATATATATATATAGCTGCTGCTATAAAATATAAATATATATATATATATTATATTGCTCTCTTTCTTCTTCTTCTCTTGTTTTACTAATTTCAATTTTAACTTTTTGGACAGGTTTAGACAATATGGGTTGTGGGAACGTTACGCTGACTTGTATCCTGAGAAAGATCTAGTTTATAATGTTGGCGTCGATAAGCATGACAGGTTTTTTGCGCATGTTTCCAGGTTATTATTTTCCTGTTGTCTTCTATTACTGTTGTTCATATAAGCCCTATATCAACTTGGCTCTTATCATAATTAA
>JANTPZ010091012.1:0-19246 GCA_025593235.1 Vachellia pachyceras | reverse complement strand
AAAGAGAAAGAAGAAAAAAGTAGAAAAGATGAAAAAGTAGAAAAGATGAAAAAGTATGAGAGAGAAAGAAGAAAAAAGTAGGAAAGATTAAAAAGTAGAAAAAAAGAGGAAAAAGTAGGAAAAAGAAAATATATATTTCAAACCGAGGTTTTGTAACCAAAATAACTTTTGGAAAAAAAGTTTTGTTTGGATGAAACCTCGGTTTTGAGGTAAAATCTAAGTTTTGAAACCAAACCTAGGTTTCAGAATGGATTTTCAAACAAATCCTAAATCATGCAAAGTTGGAGCTGCATTACTATTCTTGTAAAGAAAAAACTCATTTTAAAAAAAAAGTTCTGCATGAAGAATAACTTGTCAGTTAAAATGCTTGTTTGGGAATCTGTTAGGGGAATAATTTTATGGATTTTAAGATAAGTATATGAGAAGAGTTTTGTCTCGACTTACAGGCAGCAGGATTGAGAAGTGTTCCCATATAAGCACAAAAACCAACAACAGACTGAAGTTAGAATCATTCAAGAAAACAATTGGAACCACCAAACAAGGAACAAATAAATCAAAAAAACAGAAAGATCTTGATCATGGATGGCATAATAATAACTTACAAGACCAGGAGGTTGCTTTTGCGGTGCGAGCGCAACGTTTGACCCAGAGAATTGTATTTAATGGAAAACGACATGATTATGGTCAAAGCATTACTTTACAAGTTCTGGATATATGTATATATTTTTAGGAAAAGGCAAGGTGAACAAAGAGTACAAGAAATGTCTATTTATTAAAGCATTATAAAATCACGTTCATGTAAATTCGGATAAAATTACTTTCATGTATTTTTTTTATACCGTGAATCAAATTGAAAAAGTATATTTGAAGCAGTTTATGGCTGGCCAAGAAATTTGATAAATTAAATTTGGAGGATCTTTTTACTTAAATGAAGAGTTGAATTGTGTTTTCGTCTTTTTGCCCAGAAGCCTCATCAAATTCAACATAATCCAGTTCAACAATTTAACTAGATTAAATATACAATCTAGTTCATGAAATATATGAATTAAAAATGCTATAGTCATTAAGTTTATTACTCTGCACAAATGAGCCATTCAATCTCTATTTTTTTCCCAAACATAAATGTGCCATTGATTTTCTATATTTTCAATCTTCCATTGAATATTTTTTAATACAGATCTAAAGGCTCGTTTGGTTTCAATTATCAAAACTTATGTTTGTCTCAAAATCTATCTTTTACTCTAAAACTTTTATAAGAGCTATTCTAGAGACAATCTAGGGTTGAAACCTAAGTTTTAAAAATATTATTTTTTGTTAAATAACACACTCTCTCCAAATAAATTTTATATTTTCTATTATTTCTCTTTCTTTCCTTTTCATCTTTCATACTTATATTTTTCTTTGAACTTTGTAAAAGTCAATAACTTTTCAAATACATTCACTTTTTCAAAACTTAGATTTTACATTGGAATCTGTAAAAACTATTCTCCATTTGACTTCCAAACTTTTACAGGACTAATGTTATTACCGGTCATAAAACCTGGTGATTCGGTCTGGTTCAGTCCAACCTGTTAAAAAATTGACTTGTCAACAATTTGAAAAAGTATTCCAAAAATAAAAGATGAAAATATGAAAAAACATTTCAAAAGCCGCAGCCTCTATTTATTCTCATCATTAGAATTAAATTGAAGTTGACTTATAATCTGGATTCTGGACCATTTTTTTTTTCTTTCCAAATGATTTGGACAACATTTGCTTTATATGAAAACTAAAAACATATTCTGGAAAAAAAAAAGAAAATTGAAAACGTGTCAGCTCCCTCTATTAAATTGCTATCAAGAAATTAAGAAGGATTTCACAAAAGAAAAAAAAGTGTGTCGGTTTATGAACATGTAGAGAAGTACTTTTACAAAAGTTGAGATAAATATGTGAAGAAAATTATCTTGTTTTACGAAAAAATAATGTTAAATGAAGTGCTGGGAAAATGGGCTCAACCCGCGGGTTGAGTCCGCCAACCCGCGGGCTAAGGGTGGGCGGGTTGGCTCACGGGTTGACGGGCCAGCCCGCTTTTTTTTTATTATTTTTTTAAATTTTTTAAAAAATTGAACCTTTTATAGTTTTAATAGGAAGATGATGATGTTTCAAACTTTCAATAGCTTCAAATATTATTTTAAACCTTATTATTTCATCTTAAATGCATACTTACTTTGGAGATTATTGATTATGTATTATATTTTTGCATTGTAAACATTGTTGATGATATTTTTTTAGAAATGTATTATATTTTTCTTCTAAAAAATCAAATAGACTTGGTAAATTTTATGCAAATGTGTTGTATTATTTTTTTAAAAAGAAAATTTCAATAAAATAATAATAAAAAAATAAAATTTAAAAATAGAAAAAAAAAGTGAATGGCAGCCCGTATAAAAACGGGTCAAACGGGCTCAGCCCTTTTGGCCCGCGGGCTAGCGGGCCAGCCCGTTTCTCAGCACTAGTTAAATGTGTGTTGGACTTTTCCAAACACTCCAACAAAGGCCAGTATGAAGTACGACCATGCCGTTGCCCTTGTATAAACGACACTGCGTTGAGCGGCCTGCCCCGCATTCCCCGCTAAAACATGCACACAGTTGCACCGAACAACTTACCACCAACTCCAATTAGAAGGCGAAAAAAAGGGAATTTTGAATAAAATCCGAAACAGCTTTGGTTTGTTTCCTCAGGTTCAGTCTCTCTGTACTAGTTCATCTCCAAAACTTCAACACTTTTCTCCGTCTCTGCATTGAAGCCCCACCTTTAATCTCTCAACCCTAATCGACAATCCTCATTCTTTTTTCCCAGTTCAAATTTTTTTCTCCAATATGACCCGTCAACAATGATCAGATCCTCGTAGATTCCGAATGCTGCTTCCAGTTCAATTCCCAACCTTTCGTTCATATTGCAGCTGATCCTTGATCAAAATGTCGTGGGGATTGCGCTGGAAGAGACCCTCGGAGATCTTCCGTCTCACGCTCAACTATGGCACAGAGGAACCTGCGGGAATTCCTGGCCACAACCCATCCTTATCTCGTTCGTCGTCCGATTCTTCACATTCCTCTTCCTCAACACTCTCGCAGGAACAACAGGAACTTGGGTTCCGTATTGACCTGGATTAGTCTGCGTCGGAGGAAGATGATCAGGTGGCTTTGAAGCTTCAGTTGCAGCTCATGGTGGCTCTGCCGATGCCACAAGATTCCGTAACGGTTGAATTGAAGCCCAGTGATGATGAGAATGTGGATTTGGATATGAAGGTGGTGAAGAGACGGGAGCATCTGAAGGCTATCACAATGACCAAGGCTATTGGCTCTGGGCAACAGAGCGATGGGATTGGAGTGTTGACACGCTTGATACGGTCCAATTTGTCTCCCTTAATGCCCACGATTGGAGAGGGGGTTGCAGATATCGGTGACCACTGGAAGAGTATTTCGGTGCTTAGTATTTGTGGCTGTAACTTGTCAGTGAGTGTTGTTAACTTAGGAAAAGTTTCAGAGTTTTCACGTTGTTTTTGCGACTTTTTTGCTATACCCATTTTTATGCACCTTTAATTTCTGTTTTCCTTAGGACGATTTATTTTTCTGTGCTTAAGCTTTATTTTGTTGACAATGGCAGACTTTTGCAATATACGGAAAGGAAAAAAAAGTCCCTTTTTCTTGCTGCCTTTCTATGTCTTGTATGTATGTTGTATTAAGGAATTGGCGCTCCAGGATGGATAAGTTCTTAATAGCACTACAACTGGCATTTGAATTTTATATCTCCCTGAGTGTTGGTGTGTTATGAAGCATAATGCTAAAATGTAAGGAACTGTTAATGGCGCTTCTTTCTTAACATTTATTGGGTAGCAACAACTGAAAGAAATTGGGTGGTTTTGACCCCCCTTCCATCCTACTCACTTGTTCCGGAAGCACTTTGATTTATATTTTTTTGTTGGAAGTGAGATTGAGTTGCTTTAGGGATATTTTGAAATCATTAAATGCATTACTCATGTACAGGTATTTCCCGTAGAGCTTACTCAATTGTCCCAACTTGAGAAACTTTATCTTGACAACAACAAGCTGACATTCTTGCCTCCCGAGCTTGGTGATCTGAGAAGATTACGAGTACTCAGAGTTGACAACAACATGCTTGCCTCAGTACCTGGTGAGATTTTCATGTCTTGAATACTACCTCGTGAGAATGGTAGTCTTTTGTCTTACTTGGAGAAACTGTATTATTTACATTTTTTTAACAAATACACAGAGCAATCACATACAAACAAATCGATCTTTTAGCTGCTGGGGTCATAAGATAAATGTTTCTTGAAAACAGTTTCATTTATATGATTTTTATAGTATTTTTTAGCAGTGGAGCTGAGACAGTCTGTTGAGTTGGTGGAACTGTCGCTGGAACACAACAGGCTTGTTCGACCTCTTCTAGACTTCAGGTTGTTCTATTAAGCAACCTTGTATTGATTAATTTGGATTCCATGTATTCTTGTGTTCTTACTGTTATCCTTTATTTATGGCAGGGCTATGGCTGAACTACAAGTCCTTAGGTTATTTGGAAATCCTCTTGAGTTTCTTCCTGAAATTTTACCCCTTCACAAACTTCACCAACTTTCTCTTGCAAATATTAGGATTGTGGCAGATGAAAATTTAAGATCAGTGAATGTGCAAATAGAGGTAGTATATGACAAACTAACATGAGTATCTATTTCCATTATTCTTTGGAACACAAAATATTCAATGAAATGTGCCTTTTCTGGTATTTACAGATGGAAAACAGTTCTCATTTTGCATCTAGGCATAACTAAGTGCCTTCTTCTCTCTTATATTTCGTTTTTCTTCTTGTCACCACCCTCTGCTAGCCTCTGCACTTGCAAAGATAATGCAAGACGAAGGAAATAGAGTGGTTGTTGGTAAAGATGAGAATGCAGTGCGGCAGCTTATCAGTATGATCAGTAGTGAGAACTGCCATGTGGTAAGTTTACTGGTTCTAGATATTATAATGTATTTATCTGATTTTCTATCCTAGGTGGTGTGCTACTTCTTTAATTTTTTTTTTTTACAGGTTGAGCAAGCTTGTTCCGCTCTTTCTGCTCTTGCCTCGGATATTCCTGTTGCATTGCAACTTATAAAAGCTGATGTTATGCAACCTATAGAATCAGTTCTCAAATCTATAGGTCGGGAAGAGGTAATGTCTGTATTGCAACTCGTGGTGAAGCTGGCATTTATATCTGATACTGTGGCTGAGAAGATGTTGACTAAAGACGTATTGAAGTCACTAAAATGCTTATGTGCCCGAAAAGATCCGGAGGTAAGTTGACTAATATTTTTGGGCTTGATTTGATTGGTTACCTTGTTTTGTTAAGGACTGTATTTCTATCATCTATAGGTACAAAGGCTTGCTCTGTTGGCTATTGGGAATTTGGCCTTCTGTCTGGAGAATCGGAGTATTCTAGTTACTTCTGAAAGCTTGCGAGAGCTTCTCCTGTGTCTGACAGTTGGTACTGATCCATGTGTGAATAAAGCTGCAGCTCGTGCTTTGGCAATTCTTGGTTTGTCTTTAGATTTGTGTCATCTTTCTTAATTTTTTTTCCTTTCTTTTGTTTGATGTTATTGGTATCATATTTTAACTTTGAATGCGATCAGTGGATTCTGGCAGAAAAACCTGATTAATGTTCATGTGTCTTTGTTCTGTGTTTTGTAGGAGAAAATGAAAACCTTCGGCGTGCAATAAGAGGGAGACAAGTGGCAAAGCAAGGACTTGCATACTATCAATGGATGGGGGTGGAATGAAAGGTCTAGCAACTGTGCAAATTCTAAAGGAAATTGAAAAGGGAACTGGAAAGCGAATACATGAGCTGTTTGATTTAATATGTGGAACATCAACTGGTGGAATGCTAGCTGTTGCTCTCGGGATCAAGCTAATGACTTTGGAAGAATGTGAAGATATATACAAAAATCTTGGTGAGGGTGCTGCCGAGGAATGGTGCAAACTAATTATTTTTATTATTACCAAATGTTTATGTTCCAAAAACTAGTAGATTAAGTGTGTGAATGACTTTTTGAATCAGGGAAACTTGTTTTTGCTGAACCTTTGCCCAAGGATAATGAAGCTGCAACTTGGAGAGAGAAGTTAGATCTACTTTATAAGACTTCATCACAGAGTTTTAGAGTTGTTGTTCATGGATCAAAAGTATGGGACCTTTTCTTTTGGGGTTGCTATATTTCTTGCTTTTCAAACATATGTATGATATTCCGTGTACTAAAAAGGAGACATCATGACTTGTTGTCTTGCAGCACAGTGCAGATCAGTTTGAGAGGCTGTTAAAGGAAATGTGCGCTGATGAAGATGGGGATCTAATGATAGACTCTGCTGTGAAAAATGTGCCAAAAGTTTTTGTTGTATCAACTTTGGTGAGCATGATGCCTGCACAGCCTTTCATATTTCGTAATTATCAGGTGAGAGGCTAAGTTTCTTGTTGTGTATATATTGTTGAATGAATGTAAAATCTTCTTAGCCCAAAAACAAGCTTGTAAAATCTTATTTATTCCTGGCTGTTGATGCATTACATTGTTGCAATCTTGTTCTCTTTCTTCCTCTGATTTGCTATATGTAATCAGTATCCTGCTGGAACACCAGAGGTGCCTCTTACAAGTGCAGAGAATCCAGGGGCGATGGGGTCACCTACAACAGTTGCTCAATTAGGCTACAAGCGCAGTGCTTTTATTGGAAGTTGTAAGCATCAAGTGTGGCAAGCTATCAGAGCCTCATCTGCTGCCCCTTGTTATCTTGATGATTTCTCAGATGGTACTATTGCTTTGCCGTTCTCAGCACTGAGTTTCTTGCATTTAGAGCTTTCATTTTTTTCCTTTTCTTTTAACATTTTTTACACTTATTTTCCTTTTGTTGTGCTACATTCCTTAAGATGTCAACCGCTGGCAAGATGGTGCAATAGTCGCAAACAATCCTATGATTTTTTCCATAAGAGAAGCACAACTTTTGTGGCCTGACACAAAAATTGATTGTTTAGTTTCAATGGGGTGTGGTTCTGTTCCTGCAAAGGTAATTGCCCCTCTCTGTGTTAATTCTGCAGAGAAATTTCAGAGTAAGGTTTTTTATGTGGATGCTATCATCCTGAAAGCAGTAACTGTATGTTCTGTATTTGGAAAAAGATCAAAGTCTTTGATGGTAACACTAGTGCTTGCCACCATATTTCCTTCTATATTTCTATCAATATACGAAATTTAAATGCGAAATAAACAGTAATTTTTATTTCATGTGTTGTAGGATTATGAGGCTTTTAATTTAGCATATAATTTAATGTTATATTTGATGCTTCTGTAGTTGCGAAGAGGTGGTTGGCGGTATCTAGATACAGGGCAGGTGTTGATCGAGAATGCATGCTCTGTTGATCGAGTAGAGGAAGCCTTAAGTACTTTGCTTCCCATGATTCCTGAGATACAATATTTTCGTTTTAATCCGGGTATGATGTGAGTTTTAGAGTGTGAAAAGGAAAGAATCTCTTATCTTCTCATAACTAATTCTGATCAAATAAGGATAAGCAATGTATTTTTTCTAAAATACTTTACTTCCTTTCTTGTCCTTACTTTCTAGGGAATTATCCTTGGCAAGTAGCTATTTTTGGAAAGAACTTTGATTCCTGAACACTGATCCGTGTTTCCTGGCTTGTTTTTCAGTTGACGAGCGGTGTGATATGGAGCTGGATGAGACAGATCCTACAGTTTGGAAGAAGTTGGAAGTTGCAGTTGACGAATATATTCTAAAGAATAATCAAGCATTTCGAAATGCATGTGAGAGACTGCTTCTTCCTTTTCAACATGAAGAGAAGTGGTCAGAGAATCTTAAATCTAAAGTGAAAACAAAAGAGGGTATTGCTGCCGATAAGTCATCTATTTGCTCAGTGTAATATTTTACTTCTGGTGACCCCTAATTAAATTCGAGATATTTCATATTCTCCTTTACCAGGTGCTAGTGGCCCCACCTTAGGGTGGAGACGTAATTTACTACTTGTTGAAGCTTCTCAAAGTCCAGATTCTGGCAGAGCGGTGCACCATGCCCGGGCACTTGAATCATTTTGTGCCCGTAATGCAATACGATTATCCCTTATGCAGGGTTTGTCTGGGAATGTGAAGACAATGCCAGGAACATCATTACCAACACCATTTACATCACCTCTATTTGGAAGCTTTCCTTCAAGTCCACTTGTGTATAGTCCTGATATTGGTCAAAGGTTTGGACGAATTGATCTGGTCCCACCTTTAAGTTTAGATGGCCAACCAGGAAAAGCAGTTGCTTCACCTCCCATGTCTCCTCGAGGACTTAGACAGCTTTCTCTGCCAGTCCGATCATTGCATGAGAAATTGCAGAACTCTCCGCAAGTGGGTGTTATACATTTGGCTCTTCAGAATGACTCAGATGGCTTAATTATGAGGTATTTGCTCCTTGATATTCTGAACTTCCATTCTTTTTCTCTGTGGATGGAGGCATGATATTGGTGTCTATGTAGTTGGCACAAGGATGTATTTATGGTGGCTGAACCTGGAGAGCTTGCTGAGAAATTTCTCCAGAGTGTTAAATTCAGTTTGTTGTCAACAATGAGGAGCCATCGGAGAAAGGGTGCATCTCTCCTTGCCAATATCTCTACTGTTTCCGATCTGGTTGCTTTGAAGCCCTATTTCCAAATTGGAGGTGTTGCTTATCATTATTTAGGCCGTCAAACCATAGTATGCCTCTTTTTCCTTATGATTTACAATTGGTTTTTTTTATTTGAATTAATAATCTATATGAAATTGATCCAAATTTCCCTTCGAAGGTTATGGAAGATGATGAAGAAATTGCATCTTACATGTTCCGTAGGACAGTCCCCTCTGTGCACATAACACCTGACGATGTTCGATTGATGGTAGGTGCTTCGCTTCTATTTGATTTGATTCACAATCTTTCCCTTTCTGAATTTTCTGGGGGTTCATCCACACTACTAAACTCTTATTTTCTGCCATCCATTTTTTTTAAACTTTAAATCGTTTTTTGAATGAGGTATGGTATTAATTGCTGGATTCTACAGGAATCACTTTTGTTCACTACAATAAGTCGTTGAAGAATAACCGCCAATAATTATTGCATTTTATTACACCAGCCCCTCTTTTTTATGGTTTGATATATCTTTGCCAACTCCATTTTTGGCTGAGGGGTTATTTGCATTGCCTGCATAAAGTATATAGGATAGAACAATTTGCAAAGCTCAGATACCTTCCAAGGTTTTTTTATTTTTAAAAGAAGACCTTGCAGAATTTGGGCAATTCCACTAATTGAATTACAATTCTACTGTGATCCACCAATTAATGCGTGTTGATTTACTATTTAGCCTTTTTTATTGCATACTTCACCAGGAATGTGGGGATAAACTACTAATTTTTACATCAAATAAGAGGGAATAACGATATTTCGTCTGAAGAAGAGCAATAGCATTACTGTTAATTAATGAAAGATCTCGTGAAGTATGATGTCACTCTATAGCCGCATTTTCCATGTCATTTAATTATATCGTCTTTTGGTCTCATCTCCGTTGTTGTATTGATGTTTTTAATTAACCCAGGTTGGAGCATGGAGAGACAGGATAATAATATGCACAGGGACGCATGGACATACTCCAGCTCTCACCAGGGCCTTTCTGAACAATGGTGCCAAAGCTGTTATATGTCCATCAAGTGAACCCAAGGAGTCTCAGATGACATCCCTTGATGGTGCTGGTTGGGAGGCGAATGTACTGGACAATGGCAAGTTTGAAATCGGAGAGGATGATGCAGAAGATGAGAACGAACCCACAAGTCCTTTAAGCGACTGGGAGGATATTGACAACGAGAAAAACTTGGACTGGAATTTGTGTTTTTGGGAGGATGATGAGGAAGAACTGTCACAATTTGTGTGTCAGTTGTATGATTCCTTGTACCGGGAGGGTGCTAACGTCAATGTCGCTCTGCAACATGCTCTTGCCTCACATCGAAGATTGGGGTATGTGTGCCATCTCCCCACCACACAATAATTTGTTCACTTCATCTTACAGTTTATACATACACGTTGGACGGAAAACAAAAAACAAAACTCAGAGGAATGGGGGCGTGTTAGAAACAGAGAGATAGGGGGCCAAGAGAGGGACATGTTTATGTTGAGAGAGGTGCAGTGGATATCCAATTTTGAGGCGGGCTAATGTATGTATCTTCTGTTGATATCATTTCTGACAGAAATTGAACAGTCCATTTCTTCCACAGTTATACTCAGGCCAAGTTTATAGCACGTGGATTTTTTTGGGCATTGTAAATGATGTACACGAAAATAAAAACTATTGGCAAGCCCTTCAGGTTCTTGCCATTTTCTTTTGGTGTCTCAGTTTTACATTCATCCCGCCTCAATGGTCATAGTCGACCATACTTTCCCTGGGAAGAATCGCAGCATTATCTTAATGGTTTGCCCCTGCAGAATCGCAGATGATCATCGCAAATTCACAATGCTGAAAACCTCAGTCGACATGAAGCGTACAAGTTCCTGACGATATGTGCTATAAAGGTCCGGGGTTACAAGGGGGCTTTTGAACACCTAACCGCGGAAATTCTTTTTTACCACTAGCTTCCACAATCATTGGCGTGACATAAGCCTTTTTTTTTTTTTGGATTTCTTCTCTGGTATTGTAAGGTAGGCTATCTTTTAGACATATCAACAGTTACAGACTACTCTGAATCGAGGTATGATATGAACCATTAAGGTTGTCGTCCTTAACCCCCCTTAGGATGCTGCTGTATTCTCACCTCTCGAACCTGAGGCTTTAACATAAGCCTAGTACACCACATGAAACCTTTTTCTACACGACTCTTGGTGCCCCCACTTGGGCTTTCTACACGACTCTCTAATCCTTCTTTTCTGGCCTTGTATGGTGCTCTTAGGTTTCACGTACTACACCATCCATTGATTTATATAATCCAATTTACGAGAAACGTTATACCATCTAATCTTAACTATTGGAGCTAGACGATTAATTTGTGGAGATTAAAAAAATTTAGTCATTTATTTGTAAAAGATGTATAAGTTTTTCCTTAAACTACCTCTTTAGCCAATTGTATTGATTGAAACTCCCTTAATAAATGCAATCAATAGAAATAATCTGGAGAAAATATTATAAATATGATAAAAGTGAATTGAGTTTTTGTATTTATGATCAAAACAAACCTCTTAATTATTCATATATTTTGGATATTGAGGTGGTATTATGCACTGATTTATTGAAGTTGAGATAAGTACATTGTTGAGGCAACCGGAAATTTTCTACTGACATTTTCAAAAATCCTCAAACGTTCAAAATAATCTGATAAGGTAACTTGAATTTCCTAAGTATTGAATTGCCTGACTTCAATAATGGGAGTTTCCTTTTCCTATTCAATTACTGCCAATTCTGAACATCATTTCAGTCACTAAGGATGAATTAACGTGAAAAAAGTAGGCCTTCATGAAAAATAATGCATCATGTCCTCTTTCAAATATATTTTTTTTCCAAAAAAAGCCAATAATTTAAGTTAAAGAATGATATTATATATATGAGCAAGAAAAGGAAAACACAAGGGACCACATGCCCTAAAAGCACCAGACTCATCTCTTCCCTTTAGCCATGGCATCTGGCATGAAAGGTGGACACTCAACTTTGACCCCAACACACATTACATCAAGAGACACAATTAAGCGCTTCCAAACATTTAAAAAAAAATTCTCATTCTATTATACCAGTGGTTTTGCAACTCTATTAAATAGGAGGTTGTAAGTTTAGCCCTGTTTATAATATATTAGAGTCTTGGTGCCTTCCCTTTCAATCTAAAAAAGAATTTCCTTAATATTGGTAGTTCCAGCTGATTCATTTCCACTGAATTTATTAGCCTGGCCCTTTAATGAATGCACATAATGCGTGTGTACTTAGAATACTCTATTGAACTGTAATAAATATTTGTTTGTCCTTGTTATAAACTTTGATAACAAACTTGTAAGTAAATTTTTTGTCAGAAGTGAAGTTTGGTTATTGTGTGCTGTGAATCTGGGATCAATCAAATTACTTGTGTGCAAAATAAGCAAAGGAGTGCATGACCTGAGAAGCCAAAAGGGCATATAAAGTGAACAAGGTTTCATTCATTGCAGAAACCAGGAGGAATTTCATGATCATGTCTCTTTTTCTTTTTTTCCTCTATTTTGAAAAAAGTTCCAACCATGATTGGAAATTTCATGCTTTCCATAAAGTGATTTTAGCATCTACCATTTAAAATAATATTAAAAGATGAGCTGGGCGTGATGCTCCAAAGTGAAAATATACATTGAACACATCATCATATGGCTTCTTTTTTCCCCAAAAAAAACCTTTTTTTTTGTCTAGAATCCTCTTTTTTGAAGGACTAGAACAATGTACAACCTAAACGGGTAACATTATTTATGAATAATCTTAATAACATATTCCCAAAATCCTGAAAAATACAAGAAAAAACTCAAACCATATCTAATGTATCAGAATACTATTTAACAAAAGGCATAGAACAATGATGCACTATAAAAGCAGAGGCAGGTAAGCAAAGTTCAAAGATACTTCAATGGGGACTCCTCCTCCGGTAGCGGTAGGCACGAGGGGCACTGTAGGATCTCTGGTGAGGAAGGAAATTGAATACTTCACCATGTTCGAGTTAGAGAGACGAGGTTGTCGTTCACAGAGACAACAACCTTGTACACAAGCTGTGGACCAGATTTCTGCAAGAGGACTCTCTAGTTTCAGACCCAGTTTCTGGATGTCGCTAATGACCTGGAAGAGGAAGAAGCGAAGATTGTCAAGTGGGTTCCTACCAAAAATCTGTTCCGTTTCAGAAGTAGCAGAGACCCAGCATCATCTAGATAGAATCCCAGGTTTTAGCTACAGGATCCTCACTAATGATATCAACCACTTTGGAGACTGCAAGGATTGTGTAATATGACATGATGATAGATATTGTTGTCAATATCATATCTCTCTTTAGTTTCCAATGAAACTCGCAACATATCTTATGTGACTCGGTACTTAAGCAAAGGTAAATTGTATTTTTGCCCTGTAATTTCCTTGTGGTTTTTATCTAAAACCAGTGTTGGAGACTGTTGTGGATATTATATATCAATTTGGCTTTCTTTACTCTCCCCTTGATCTCTGCTCTATAGATCGCATATATCAAAAGCATTTTCTCCTAGTTTTTGTTAGAACATGGCGTTAATCAAAACAAGAAGCATTCCAGAACTACACTGATCGTCAACAAAAGGCTAATTTATTAAATATATAAACAGAGCTACAATACAACTGAGCACTCTCTGCAACATATTTTCTTGGGTTAACTTTAGTCCAACAACCTAAATTTTTTTTTAAAATACATCAAGTACCAGTTCACTCCGTATCATGGGTAAAATCACACCTCAAAATACTTTAGAATGTTGGGTAGGCCAAAAAAATAATTCTTTTTTCTTATCATTTTCCTTAGAGTACATCAAGTTTTTTTTTTTTGGGTCGCTCACGTTGGATCATGTTGCTACAATTGGTAATTTTAAAACTTTTAACTTCCAACCCTGTGATATTGCCGATGGGACACACTTGAACTTTTAATCCTGTGATGTTGTTGATGGGCTAAACTTGAACTCCCAACCCTCTGATGATGAAAATGGTCTATACTTGAACTTCTAACCCTCTGATGCTGCTGTTGATGGTGGCCACGTACACCTGAGCTTCCAGCTCTGTGATGTTGTTGTTGATGGCCTCCTCCGACACGTGAGCTTTCAGCTCTTGTTTGAGGTTGAAGATTGCCCACACGTGAGCTTCCAACCCCAAATGATTCAACATAGCCTGCAGAAATTTTTACAGATTCTCTTCCTTTGCTATCATCATCATCATTTTTTTCTTCTTCACCATTTACTGTTGGCTGTGTTATGTGTTGAAGAGCTGTTACTACATCACTCATCAATGGCCTTGCGTCTGCCTCTTCTTGCAGACACATGGCTGCCACTGCAAGTGCTTTGAATAGTCCCTTCACTGGGAAGTTATCCTTCAGCAATGGATCCGCCATTAATGTGAACTTCTCTCTGTCCTTTAGTAGTGGTTGTGCCTGCAACATTAGCATTATATTATGTTCATTATTCATTATAATATGAACATCAGTAATTCTTTGATTATTCCTACTTTGTAAAGTGATGTTTTGGATAGTTGCTTTTGATTTAATAATGTATGTGATTGGTAGGGTGAAATGATATGTCATGTGAGGTAACAGCTTTAGAATTAAATCATGCGCAAACAGCTGAAAGTGAAATGATGTGGAAGGCTTTATTTACTTTTTAAATTGAATAAACTAACAATTTGGATCTCAGAATATTATAACAAAGTTTCAATTTGCAGAAAAAAAAAAAGAGAAATAGTAGGCTGGTGAGTGATTCTCCATCTGGAAGAATACAATAAAGAATTCAAAATTAAGCAAATGACAAGCACTTGTATACATGGCCAGCCAAGTATACTTTTTTTTTTTGGTATTTTTAAGAACATTATATTTCATCCCTAGTTTAGTCACCCTAATCAACCAAATTTATCTTACTGGATGACAAGAAATAAATTTGATAAATGATAATACTTAGAGCGAGACAATTCAATCCAATTCAACCTTAATATTGAATTAACTAATGGATTTTTTAAAAAAAAACAATTGCATTCTTTAAAGTAACTTCACGTGAAGTGGGGGGAGATAGAAAGATAGATAGATGATAACAATAAAATCCGTCTATGCATATATAAAAGTCCCATGCACTTCATCTATTTCTTTTTTCGCCTCACATGAATTTATTTCAAAAGATTGTATGATTTCAGAAACTATGAATTCTAAGAGGAAGAATAGGAAATTGATATATAAGGATGGAAAGCATAGATACCCAGTCAATAAGGTTTTGCTCTTCTTCTGCCCTAGCAGTATCATAAACTCTTCTTCCAGTGATAATCTCCATTAATACCACTCCAAAACTGTAAACATCAGATTTTGTAGTGACGCGCCCGGTCAGAGCATACTCCGGCGAGCAGTACCCGAACGTACCCATCACCCTGGTGGACACATGATCCTTTCCTTCTTCTGTTGGTCCCATCTTGGCCAGCCCAAAATCTGACAGCTTCGCATTTAAGTCCTCATCTAACAATATGTTCGATGCCTTCAAGTCTCTGTATATTATTGGTGGATCTGCTTCTTCATGCAGATACTCCAATCCTCTTGCTGCTCCTTCTGCTATTTTCATCCTCGTTTCCCAATCCAATCCCTCCTTACCTTCCCCTAAATCTGACCAATATAGAACATATACGGTCGAACTCATTATATTAGAATATATTGAGTACCACAGACAAACCTAATACACACCTATAAATATCTCAAAAATCTAATACGATGTCAAGAACCATCTTACCTAGAAGGTGATTTTCGAGGCTGCTGTTGACCATCAATTCGTAAACTAACATCCTTTGATCTCCTTCGACACAATAACCTATGAGCGTGACGAGGTTGGGGTGCTTAACCAAACTCAGCGTTACAACTTCTGAGAAGAATTCTCTACTTCCTTGCAATTTATTCCTGTCCAGTCGCTTCACAGCCACATCCTGTAAATATTCAAAAACATTTACAACATTAGTTCACGTAAACCTAAGAATCATGACCAGCCTCATACAATATATGGAATCTGATATATTAATTAAGTTTAGAGAGAGACTTGATTAAGGTTTCGTAGGTATCCTTTGTAGACACTGCCAAAACCACCTTCACCGATCAAACAGTCAGGACTGAAGTTGTCCGTTGCAGAGGCGAGTTCTTGAACTGTGAAGACTCGAACATTGTTCTTCGCTGTTCCATATTTTCTTATCTCAGCTGTAATGTGTCTCCGCCTGCTGCTACCTTCATTAATTAATTTCATGCATTATTGCATGAATACACACACACAAAATAATCTATACCCAAATATCAAATATATATTGGGAGATTTGGGTTCAAATGAAAGGAAGTTATTTATGAAAAGGTCCCAAAAGTTGTCAAGTCGAGGAGCACCATTGATAAGTGGAGCAGCTACCATTAACAACTCTAGGGACCTTTTTATAAATAACTTCCTTCTATGGGACTTGAGCCTAAATCTCCTGTATATATTTTCCATTTTTACAGCTTTACTTCAATCCTTCTTCTTATTTTCCTTTTTCTATTCTTCAATATACTGGGGATATGAGTTGGACCAACTTTAAAAACTGAAGAACTTCCTTAAAAGCTGGGAAGGATTATATTCAAGAGTACGACTGTGTTTTCCAGATATGCCAGAGCATCGTTCAAATTGGATTAATCAAAGGCAGCGATAATACAAAAACTTTGAAAGTTTGGTTATTATTTTAATCTTGCATCACCTGATCAAATCTTTTAAACAATTTTTAGTACGACATTAAAGAACTTCACGTACGGACGGACGTAAATTTATCGTGTTGTCTTCTGCAGAAATCATAAGCAAATAAAAAAAGACTAAGTAACTTTTTGTACCTGTTTTGTATGAGAGAGCCCCAAGAAAAGATCTGAATGTTGATTTTCTGGATTGTGCATAATCCATGGAATTTTTGCTCAAAGGTTCAACATCTTGCTTATCGCAACATGGGAAACAATCCATTTTCTTTCTGTCTTCTGGTGTCACCGTTTTGATGAAATCCTAATTAAATTCTTGCAAACTCTTTTGGTGCTACGTACGATATTGAACTCTCTTAATTAAAATCTTATGTATCAGATTAGACAACCACAACAAGATGGTACAATGATCAAGCTGATCTGATCATATATATATATATATATATGTTATTATAGGTTTGAAGATCATGCATATGAGAAAACTGCTGCAAGGGTCATGTTAGGGCTAGGGTTAAGATTTTATTCGCCTCAAATTGGGTTTGACATCTGTGTTAATGGTTGCCAAAAATGGATGGCGATTTTTAGTTTTGTTTGGACTTTGTTCCAATGTTCAATTTCATGATGCTTAGGATGATGTTAATAATATAAGCGAGAGAGAGAGAGCTGGTTAGTTAATTTAGTTAGCTGTGCATCGCAAATTACAAAGCAAGAAAATATAGTTATGTATGTCCTGTTAGTTATTATCTACTAATTATAGATTATAGATGTGAGGGATGCATCATGTGGATAAAAGGTTGGATTGTGTATTTGGGGTAATTGAATTACTCTTTTTTTTATCCCTTCCCTGATATCTGCCTTGGCCAAGTGATGATTAAATTGAAATAACTGTTTTTTTAATCTATTTTTAACTACATCTTAGCCTATGCAAGGGTGTTTTGTTGAATTTTTTTAGGATTTAATTAAATGATAAATGTACATTTCTTTATTCAATCCATTATTTTCTTGCATGGTTTAATTTGTTGGATTTTGATAGATTTGAAGGGCGGTTTATGGTTCTTGGCTTTGATAGATGTGAAGCAGCACCATCATCGTGTACTTCTTCAACTAGGATCTTAAGCTTAGATAATTTTAAATTTTCAGTGAAAAATATGCCTATAATTAATCTTAATTTCCATCTAAACCAACTTCCTATCCTATATCTAAAAAATTAATTTAATCCTAAAATTATATATTTGAAAAAACTTTTATAATAAGTGACTTTAGGCCATGAAAGCATTGTTAAAATTGAAGTAATTATTTAAAAGAGTCTCAGTTAAATTCAATTGAAATACTAAAATTTGGATTCAAGCATTCGATTATTAACAAATCTAGACCTTATTAAAGATTTGTTAATATTGTTAAAAGACCAAAAGAAACGATATACAAGCATATATTAGAATATAAATTAAAGCCCTTCTTACGGTGATTGTTATATTTTTGAGTTTTATTTATACACAGTGAAGGAAAATTTAACTTAGTACAACATTTTATTTATAAAAATTCATTTTTGAATTTTACCTATGGTTTACCTTCAAGTTTTCTTCTTAATAACAAGGGGTATTTGATCTTTTAACAATATTAAAAAAACTATCAAAGACCTTGGGATTTGTTAAAATTAAAGGTCTAAATCTGGATTTTGGTATTTTAAATGGATTCAATTAAGATACTCTCTGATTATTATTATTATTATTTTCATAATCTATGTATAATGTATATAACTTTCATCCTATCCCGAATACTTAAGTGTTTGGCAACGCTTTTCTCTACCTAGAAGTGTGGTGCACAGTGCCAAAAGTGGAAAAAAGCTGTTGTTTATTTTTTTGCAGTGTTTGGGAAGGCTTATGAAAATAATTCACTTGTGGGAATAAGTTACTTCTGCCAACAAGCTGATTAGCCCGTTTGGCAAACTGCCATAAGCCACTTATAAGTGCTTATTCACACAAGCCGAGGTAAATATGTGGAGGAGATTGTTTCGTTTTGCGGAAAAGCACTGTTGAACGTGCTTATGAAAATAAGCCACTGCTTGCCAAACAGGGCAACTTTTACAAATAAGTCACTTCTTCTACCGCTTTCCCAAATATAAATCACTTTTACAATCTGACTTATTTCCAATCTCACTTCTCCATAAGTCATTCTGCAAATAAGTTACTTATCCCACCACGTTTTCAAATGGACCCTATAGCTTCAAAAAAAAGTGAGCGTGTCTCGACCCTGCTTACGACAATGCAATTGATGAAGGGAAATTTACAATCAAATATCAATAGAGAATTAATGAATAAAATATCTCAAAGATTCATAAAATTACCATAAAGTTTCAGGAGTAGCTGCTGAGGTTGGTAATGAAGGATGACAATGTTGTTAATGACAACCTCAACAATTACTCCTAAAATTTTATGGTAATTTTGTGAATCTTTGAAACCTTTTATTCTTTAATTATTTGGAAATTGATTGCAAATTTCCCTTCCTAACTCTTGACGCGATACACGTGTCACTTTGACTAACGATACAAGCCCGCAGCCGCCTCCGCCACTTGGTCAAACAACGACATCACACGTGCTGTCCTTCTTCTTATTTGCATGGTTCGAAAACCCGGTTCGGACCGGCCGGTCCGACCGGTGAACCGCTGAACCGGCGGACTGGCTGGTCCGGACCACAGTCAACCCGGTCAACGAGTTGACTCGGCGTTGACCGAGTCAACCCAGCCGGGTTGACATTAACCCGCCCAACCCGCC
>JANTPZ010091011.1:0-21059 GCA_025593235.1 Vachellia pachyceras | reverse complement strand
CGCCGGTGGATCGGCGTGTTTGGTTACAGGAATAATAGGAGGCAGGAATAGGGGTATCCTTAGGAATTAAGGAGGAGTCAAAAGTGGATCAACACTTGTCTTTTGTGTTTACTTTGGTGATAAAATAAGGAAGAAAATACCAAAAAGGGAAAGTCCATGGGCGTTCCTTGGTTCGTGGCCACCCCACTTTCCAAAATCTATTATTTCAATTTCTTAATTTACATCATTACTTTTATACTTTTGTATTTTAGAATGTTTTGTGTTCAAAACTATATGCCAAATTGCTATGGTCCTATCATATTAATTGATTAAAAATTGTTCATTTATATGACCATAGACCCAGCCTGAATTAGCCAGCTGGTTAATCGATTTCGTAAATGTAAGATCTTCCCATAAATTAACCTTGTTGAATCACAAATTGGTCTCAGTGAAATTGTTACTGTGCATGTTAGGGAAGAACTTCTTCCTAACTGTGTATGTAAATCACAATAAAACTACCTTAAAATCCATAAAAAACCATATTAAATTATATAAATTCTTTTTGGATTTCGTAAATTCTTCTTAAAATCCGTAACTCCTTTCTCCTAACGGATTCTCAAACACACCCATTATATTACTTAATTAACAAAATTGGTGACGCATAAATCAATTGTTAAGAGATTTATACATATTAACCCGGTTGAATCAAGATATCAATTATTAATTTTACTTGAAATGAATTGTTTCTTGACTTTGATATTGGCTTCGTTTGGGTTTCCGTTAGAAACCCCGTTTTGACCCCCAAAACCCATTCTCACGCAAGCCGAGACAAAATTTCTCTCACATAAAGTACCTAGGAATCTGTGTCCGTTTTCCCAACGGGTTTCCAAACGAAGCCATTATTTAGACTACAATAATTTATTTATTTATTTATTTTGATGACTTTTGCAGTTGCATATGGTGATTAACGAGACCATAAGGCTATATCCTCCGGCAATGGTTCTTCCAAGAATGGCCTTTGAAGATATAAAGCTTGGCGACCTTCTAATCCCAAAAGGGGTCTCTGTTTGGGTCCCGGTTTTGGCCATCCACCACAGCAAGAGGCTATGGGGAGAGGATGCGGATGAGTTCAACCCGAACCGATTCACTTCAAAGTCGTTCTCGTCGGGTCGGTTCATACCGTTTGCTGTAGGACCCAGGAACTGTATTGGTCAGGCTTTTGCCCTCATGGAAGCTAAGATCATATTGGCCATGTTCATCTCTAAGTTCCGATTCACCATTTCTGATAACTATCGTCATGCTCCTCAAGTTGTTCTTACCATCAAGCCCAGATATGGAGTTCAAGTTTGTTTAGAGCCCTTGGATAAGTAAAAAGTAATCCGTCGTAAAGGATATATGCTTGATCCAAACAGGGATAGCGAAGGAGGTGTTAGAAACCGATTTTCTCTTTTCACGCGGGGGAGTATAATATATATTATATTACTGTTCAAAGTATACATTTACTCCTTTAAATTTGATTTTAGTTCTTTAAATTAAAAAAAGCACACTTTTTATTTTTAAATTTTGACATCGTTTGTTTAACTTAATAGAAACTGTTCACTTAATAAATTTAAACAGTAATTCTACAATTAAATGCTCATAAAATATAGTTAATTTTTAAAATATAAAATATTTATATTAAATAATTAATTTTTATGTACATTCAGACATTATTTAATTGTGGGATCACCAATCAAATTGGTTAAAGCATAATTTTTCGTTAAGCGTAACTAACAATGTTCAAAATAAAATATTAAAAGTGCATTTTTTAAACTTAAGGGATTGGACTAAAATTTAGATAATTTTGAAAGGAGCAAGTATATATATTTTAGTCTATATTATATGTGGTTTTATAAGAAAAAATCTAATTATATTTTTTGATTAGTGTACATGAGAGAGAGGATGTGTTTTGAATCTTGACGAGCATTTCTTATATTTTTTAAATTAAACCTAATTAAGTCTCTGTTTTGAAGAGAGTTAATTAATTAAAAATATAATCGGGCGTGCAGTGTAACCTAAAAATAGAAATTATAGAGAGAGATGTCACTGCAAAGCCTTCTAAAATATATAGATATCAAATGATAATTATTGCAAAATGATTAGAATGAACAAAAACGAATCAAATAACGTTTATCTCTCTGATATTAATATAATGCATAATAATCAAGATGGCGTGTGGCAATTATGTAAAATAAAATTGGAAGACAATAGAATACGAAGTGATAAAGTTTATGACGCACTGTTCAGATAAGTTTCATGCCATTAAATTTATACATCCACTTTGTTCACTTTGTTGATATCATGATACTTAGCAGAAAGAAAAAACCTTCAGAAATGACTCTCACGTGATTGGATTCATATTGTTCATCTATAAAAAATGAATATTGAAACTACTAACTTCGATCAATAATATGAACACTGTAGATCCATTGTTTATTATCTTCTGATTTGATGTATTATTTATCATCTTAAAGGGGGAGCAGTTTCTCTTATATATTAAAACGATTGTATCTAAGTTTTCGTGTGTGTTCAAGAAATCCGTTGGGAGAAAGGAATTACAGCTTCCGAAATGATTTTATGGGTTTCGTAATGGTCTTACAGATTTCAAAATGATTTTTATCGATTTCGAAATGATTTTTACATATTTTGAAATGTGATAAAATTGGAGTGTAATCACCATATTCATTCAATCAAAAGATGCGAATATATACACAAATATCAGGCCATCTCATATCATGTGAATGGTGCCCGAAATCATACAGTCCCGAACAATCTGCTATTAACACAACTGTCATGCATATTCGTTCTGATATAAAAGGAAAGGGAATATATTTACAGACAAAGGATAATAAATGGATAATCTTCAATGATATTCTTCACTCCCCCTCAAGTTGGAGCATGCAAATTCACAATGCCCAACTTGCTCCTTAGATGCTGGAACTGATCTACCCCAAGTGCCTTTGTAAATGTGTCAGCAAGCTGCTCTCTTGTCCATATCTTCATTGGTCTCACTTCTCCATACTGCACCCGTTCTCTCACAAAGTAACAGTCCATTTCAACATGCTTAGTGCGTTCATGAAAGACTAGGTTCTGAGTAATGTGCAATGCTACTTGATTGTCACAGTATAGCACAGTTGTCCCCTTTTGATCTGCTCCAAGTTCTTTCATAAGACATCGTAACCAAATGAGCTCACTTACTATATTAGCCATAGCCCTGTACTCCGACTCTGCTAAAGATCTTGAAACCACGCTTTGCTTCTTTGTTCGCCATGATATGGGCGAACCTCCTAGCTTTATCATGTACCCAGTGCATGAACGTCGATCCTGGGGACTCCTTCCCCAGTCTGCATCTCAATGTCCTTCTAAGTCTAAAGGTCCATCACTCCTCAGAAGGATCCCCTGCCCAGGTGTCCCCTTCAAATACCTCAAGATTCTCTGACAGTATTCAAGTGCATTTGCTTAGGTGCTGAAGAATATTGACTGAGTGTGTTCACTGCGTATACGATGTCCAGTGGCGTCACAGTCAAGTACATTAATTTCCCAATGAGCTTCCTATAACTTGTTTCCTCCACGTCTTTGTTGTCATCGCAGTCTTTATCCTCATCATCATCATGTATCATCAACCTACAATTTTGCTCCATCGGTGATTCTGATGTTTTGCACCCTTCCATGCCTACTTCCCTTAATAAATCCAGCACATACTTCCTCTGGTTTAATACTATTCCCTTCGAGGATCTGGCTACCTCAACTCCCAGGAAGTATTTTAAAACTCCAAGATCCTTTATGCTGAATTTTTCATCTAAGTACTTATTGATTTTGTCAATCTTTTCAATATGTGTTCCAGCCAAAATCACATCATCGACATAGATCAGTGCTACAATGAACGTTGACTCCTTCTTGTGATAAATAGTGAGTGATCTGCCCGTGACTGCACAAAACCCATATATTTCAAAGAACTTGTAAACTTTTCATACCAGTTTCTTGAAGCTTGCTTAAGCCTATAGAGAGATTTCCTCAGCCTGCACACCCTAGTATCCCCTTCTTGAGAAAAACCATCTGGGACTCTCATGTATACTTCTTCCCTTAAATCGCCATGTAGGAATGCGTTGTTGACGTCTAACTGTTGTACTATCCATTGCTTCTTCGCTGTGACTGCTAGCAACATTCTTACTGTCACTAGTTTTGCGACTGGTGCAAACGTTTCGTGGTAGTCGACACCCTCCTCTTGAGTGAAGCCTCTTGCCACGAGTCGCGTCTTGTATTTATCGAGGTCCCCATTTGGTTTGTACTTCACTTTGAATACCCACTTGGAGTCAATTATATTTTTGTCACGTGGTGCCTCTTCCAGAGTCCAAGTCCCATTCTGTTCAAGTGCCTCAATCTCTTTTCTCATCGCCTCTCGCCAATGTTCGTGTTTTACAGCTTCTCTGAAGTTCTTCGGCTCTTGAATCTCGTCAACGGTCGCTAGGAAGGCTTGGTGTCCCTCAGAAAATCTTCCATTTGACAAATAACTTTCCATGGGATGTGCTGTGGTGTCATGTGATTGTAGCGTATCCTCATGTTGTGTGAGTGAGGAAGGTAGTTCTACCTCATAACCATATAATCTCTTGGAAGGTTTTCTACTGCGTTGGCTTCACCTAGTCTGTCCATCAACACTCTTTGTCTCATGAGTTACATGACTATCCTCAATATTACATTCAGTCCAGTGTGTTCCCTAGTATGTGTCCTCTAGTGGTGGATTTTTTGAGTTCATTGGTACCGACTCGATGTCTTCTGCTTCCCATGTCGAGTGCAACGTCTGGCTTGGGGAGCAATCTTTACTCACTTCCTTGAAAGGAAATTGATCCTCATAAAACGTTGCATCCCATGAGATTGATACCTTTTGCCTCTCTATGTCAAACACTCGATATCCTTTTTGGCCATTTGGATACCCAACAAACACACATTTTCTCCCCCTTACTTCAAACTTGTCGTTATTGGTTAAATCTTGAGCATATACTAGACACCCAAACACTCTCAGATGCTCATAACTGGCCTTCTTCTTCATTAGAATCTCATATGGTATCTTGTTTCCTGTTGCACTTATGGGTAGTCTATTTATAATGTGTACAGCACTCAAAACGCATTCTCCCTAGAATTCCTTAGGCAAGTTAGCATGAATTCTTAAGGTTCGTGCCATCTCGACTATGTATCTATGCTTCCACTCAACCACTCCATTCTGCTGTGGAGTATATGTGAATGAGTTCTGAAACATTATTCCCTTCTCATCACAATGTCTCAACACCTCTGTGGATCTGAACTCAGCTCCATTATCTGTCCTTATCCGTTTCACTCTTGCATTGTATTGCGTCTCAACCATGTTTAAGAACATGATCAGTAGGTGATTGACCTCGTGCTTGCCTTTCATTAAAAATACCCAAGTTACCCTACTAAAATTATCGACTATCGTAAGAAAGTACTGAGCCCCATTTAGCGAAGGAACCCTGTAAGGTCCCCAAACATCGTAGTGTATCGAATCAAAACAGAATTCACTCTTTATTGAACTACCATCAAAAGGCAACCTTGTATGTTTTGCCTTATTACATGAATCACAAAATTCAAACCAGTAATCAGAGTTTAAGTTAATCAGCTTCATCTTTTCCTTCGACACATGACCTAGCCTCAAGTTCCACCTCGTTGGATCCTCTAATCTCCTAGCCGTTAGTGCCCTTCGACCACTCTCAGTCACCTTGAGAACATATACTCCATCACAGTACCTCCCTATCCCAGTCATTTTGTTCGTCCGAAGGTCCAGGATCATGCATGAATCCTTTACAAAGATTACGGCAAAATCATCATCATGAGTAAGCTTTCCAATGGATAACAGATTACACTTAAACTGTGGTATCTTAAGCACATTTTGAAGAAACATCCCATTTCTTAACCTTAGATTCCCCGATGACTTTACTAGTATCCCTTCTCCGTTTGGAGTCCTCACAGGTAAGTGACTTTCTCTTTTTTTCATTTATCAGTGACTTGTTTTCACAAATTATGTGCTCACTTGCTTCGGAGTCTATCACCCATATTCTATCAAAATCAACGACACGCTTACCCGTCATGTTGGCAACTGGTTGCCTTTGGGAATGGTTTTGGTTTTCTGATCCGCCGTTTAAGGTCTGCATGAGCCTCTCGTATTGTTCACTGTTGAGACCAGGTATCGGACTTTCCCTTATATTCGCATATGATGCTTTTGGCCCAGCCCGCCTGTCACTCCATGAGTTTGGCCTTTCTCTTCTATCCTTGTTTGGCTTTCTCCGATCTGAGGGGTAATCGATGATCTCGAAACACTTGTCTTCAGTGTGTCCTTGTTTTTGACAATGTCCACATCGAACATTCTCTCTTCTTCCGTCACGTTTGTCTTCCATTGCCCTGCTCAATCCTGCACCTCGTACCTGGAATGCCATGGCTTCAATGTTGGTTCTCTGCATCGTCGATATCTGTCTCTGTTTTTCATCTTCGGAAACTAGGTGGTACGCAGAGCTTATGTTCACTAATGGTTTTGTGCTCAGGATATGAGTTTTCACAGTTCCAAACTCTTCATTTAGGCCCATAAGGAAATCGTAGAGTTGATCTTTATCTTTCGCCTCTACAATGAGTTTCCCTACGCCATATGTACACTTTCCACATGAGCATCTTGGCGGAGGGTTGATGGACTGCAACTCATCCCAAAGTGCCTTGAGTTTGGTGTAGTAGTATGCTACTGGTTGTTTCTCTTGTCTCAAGCATGCTATATCTCTGCATAGTTCATACAGTCTTGGTGCACTACCCTTTCCAAACCTTTCGGAAAGATCCGCCCAGATTTCTCTTGCTAACTTCGCATACCGTACGCTCTTCCGCACGTCTTTCTCCATCACACTCTTGAGCCAGCCCTTTACCATTGCATCACAGCGAATCCAAAGGGATAGGTCCTCAGAGTTCGCTATGGGTTGTTCCAACGAGCCATCGATGAACCCAATCTTGTTCTTGGCCAGAAGTGTATTTTTCATGTCGTTCAGCCACTCTGGATAATTAATCTCAGATAGCAGCTCACTCACATACACTTGCCCTGGATTGTCAGATGCATGTAGAAAGTAGGGAGAATTTGCATCAAGGTTGCTCTTTTGTTTTTCAGCGGCCATTGCTTTCTTCTCTCTCTAAAAATTTCTCTCTCACCACTCGTCCATGAAATCAGAACCAGCGCTGCTCTGATACCATGATAAAATTGGAGTGTAATCACCATATTCATTTAATCAAAAGATGCGAATATATACACAAATATCAGGCCATCTCATATCACGTAAATAGTGCCCGAAATCATGCAGTCTCGAACAATCTGCTATTAACACAGCTGTCATGCATATTCATTCTAATATAAAAAGAAAGGGAATATATTTACAGACAATGGATAATAAATGGATAATCTTCAATGACATTCTTCTTGAAATGGTTTTATCTTGATTTACGTGCACGGTTAAGAATAAGTTGTTCCCAAACATGCACTTCGTCATCGTTAAAAAGAGGCTTATATTCCATCCAAACGAGGGAAGGGGACTCCCCCACCCCTCTAAAAACCCCAATACAATGTGTACTAAAGAGTGTAGGTTTACGAGAGAACCACAACTTTAAAGTTCATTTTATAAATCCCCTATTCAAAGACAACCTTCCTAATGTAGCACAATCCCTTATCAACAAGGTTATATAATACATAGGACTCTCCAAATTCAAAAGCTACCTTTTTCGAGTATGGTTTTTTCCAAATTCCTGTACTTATTACATAGTGTTACATTTAATGGTGGTTATATGTAGGAGTTTATTAATGGTTATATTTTATTAATGGTTGTTAGTCTTGAGAAAGGATAATCTTGTGTCTTAAAATTTCCATATTGAATTTGGGAGTGAATTACCTTGTTTGAAGTCCAAGCAATGACTATGAAGCATATATTTTAGAGCTTTCTTATAATTAAATCATGTAATATTTTTATAGCCTCACAGCATATTTAAAGCGTAACATGGGCATTCAAATATGTTTGAAGGGTTATATATGGTCTTAGAGGCATAGGCTTTTAAGCCTATTTTTCAATTGTCACCATTATTTTAAGAATATAAACTTCTTAAAAAGCTCCTAGCAATGTCAGGCCTTTTAAATGTTATGATCTAAGCATAAAAAAAGTATATACACATGCTCAAGCTTAGACTATGTTGCATATTTATACCTATTTAGCCTTCTAACTGAGGGTAATGTTAGGATCAAACGCTTACCACTAGACTAAAAGCTATAGCTGTTAGTCAAGACGCAACTCTATTTCTTTAACCTACAGTAGATCAGACGCCAAAGCACCATGTTTCGACTATGACTTGGCCCCTCGGGGCTCCGTCATGGGACAACTGATGCCACACCTTGGCCAATAATCTCCCCCTCAGCAATTGTCCTGTTGGGAATCGAACCCATGACCTTGGCTCTGATACCAATTAATGTTGATGTCTTGTTTTGATGATAATAAAATGATATTTCAAAGTTCGTATGGTAGGATTTGAAAATGTCTTTGAAATTTTGAAAATTGGTTTTATAACTCAAAACTGGAGTTTGATGTTTTTTAAACTTAAGTTCCATGCCTTTAACTTTAGAACTTTCAGCAAAAACTCAAGTTTCAACAAAGAAGTTTTTATGACTCAAGTTTCAACAAAGAAGTTTTTATGACTCAAGTTTCACCATCATAGAACTCGAGTTTCACAAAATAAAGTTTTCAAAATATTTTATAGAACTCGAGTTCCAATTTCACAGAACTTGAGTTTCGTGCTTAAAACTTATGTCTAGGAACTTCATGAGGCAGAACTCGAGTTTACTCAAAACTTTCAAAGCAAACTCGAGTTTCCAGCTTCAAGTCATGACAACTCGAGTTCCAGGATTACAGAACTCGAGTTTCGAGCTTTTGAATCTCTGTGAAAGACTTTGCTGCACGAGAACTCGAGTTGTAGAGTTCTACAACTCGAGTTCCAAAACTGTTTTACAAAACTTGAATTTAAAACTAGAAGTTTTGGCATTAGAGTTTTATCAACTCGAGTTCCATATTTCATAAAACTCGAGCTTCATGCTTTTCTCAACTGATTGACCAACTCTTGTTATAAAACTTGAGTCATGCTTATTTAAAACTCAAGTTTCACAATATGATTTCATAACTTGCATTCTAAACTCGAGTTTCTAAATAAGAGTTCCAAAACAACTTCATGAAACTTTCAATATAAACTCGAGTTTCCAACTTAAAGTTTTTTAAACTCGAGTCTCGTATTATGAAAACTTGAAATTTTATTACATAACTTTTAAAATTGCTCAAAATTCATGAAATAGAACTCGAGTCTTGAGAATTCTTGAACTCGAGTTCTACCTCTATTTGACAGTAGCGTCTAACACTGAACTTCACTTTTTACCAAATATTTCCTTATTCGTGTCTTAATTTTTAAAAACTTATCTGCCACCATAAATGCATGTATGCTAACCTATGAAGCAGGAAAAGGTATGATAGCTGAAGATCTCCGACAAATGAGATGAAATTAAAACCTTCTCAGACTCTGCCATTGTCAAAGGAATGCATTTATTACAGCATTTAATGCACACCAACCAGAGACAACGGCTATTCAATCTGAGTAACGGATATTTGGCTCTCTCTAACGGACACAATGAATAACTTCAACTATAAATAGAAGAGCATTGAAGACGGAAGAAGACGAGGACCAACTACGCTATTAGTCATAAGCTTACTGTCTTCTGTAATATTCAAAATACTCTGTGAGCTTCAGCGATTAGAACATCTACTCTTTTGAGAGTTTAACCTTGTGATTCATTCTTGTATTTTGTGAGAAACTCAAGATCGGGGCCTTGAGATTATTGGGCTATGATTTTGTTTGTAAACAGAGAGTGAAGGTATCTGTTTTCTTGCAAATAGTGAGGGGGGTGTGATTCCTTAATTGTAAAGACCCGTGTAGTCTGATTGATTATGGATAGTGGATTGCAAATCTCAGAGGAGCTTTGAGGACTAGACGTAGGTCAGAAAGGACTGAACCAGGATAAATCGCTATGTTAATTCTTCTGCATTCTCGGTGACTTCATTTTAATTTCTGTGATTTACACTTTAATTTTTAAAAGTGACCAATTCACCCCCTCTGGTCAAATCCTAGACTAACAGGTAAAATAGTGTGTTTCAAAAAAGTAGCATATGAATACAAAAGTGAACAGATTAATTACTAATTCATATCAATTGTACAGTTCATGATACATTTATAGTCTTTTTGGTTCACTAAATCTGAGTAAATGTAATACAATGTAATGGAATAGAATGTAATGATGTTTAAAAGATAAAAGTACCCTTGTCCCTGTATACAAATATCATAAATTTAAATTGTATGTTTTTTTGCCAAATTACATAACTATATTACCACAACCAACATAATTTATATACAAATAATGTTAATAAGCTAAATATAAATTTGCTCATGTGAACCAATATATCATATTTTTAACGTGAGTGTAAACACATATAAAGTGAATTTGACTTTAACATACAAAAATAATATTGTCTATATATTCCATTAATTTTTTTCCTTTTACACATAATATTTCTAATTGAATTAAAGTACTATAAAATTTTTATTTAGTGAATTTTGTCTAAATTATAGACAATTCTGTATGATTGAAAAATTGTGTCTAACGTAATTTTAATTAATTGATAAATTATACACAGTTTTGTATAATAATTATGATAAGTATAATTTTTATATAATTTGAAATTGAGCCAACTTAATATATGTGTATAGGAACCAAAACATTTAAAGGACACCTTAGTCAATTTCAAAAGTTCATTTTAAGGATGATCGTATCTGCAAGGTTTGTGTAGTTCATTAAAAGGGAACTTTAGTCAATTTTAAAAGTTATAAAGGTAATTATGTCTTTTCAATTGAATTACAAGAGGTATGCATGCCAATTCATTCATCCTTGCAGTGTAATCATGATACATCTATTTGATGTAATCATAATTACAAAATGTAATCCTTTTTTACATTGCAGAAGCCCAACAAAGCATCGTAATTAACCAATTGTATAAGGATTACATATGATCCACTTTCATGGAATTGAACTAAACGGGCTATTAGTTTTCCGAAATAGGTAAAAAAAAATTACCATTCGTGATTATATATCACTTGAATTGCTTAAGCGGAATCCTTAACAAGGTATTGCTAATGCTTTTAGGGTTGATGGGAGATGTATTCGGCAATGCATAAATTTCGACTATTTTTTTACAAAAAAAAAAATGCTTGAACCACACATTAATTCAGGCATGGCTAAATATTTTTTAAGAGTTTATATGCTTTGATGATAATAAATACTAGAGAAATTTGTTTTGCAAAATAATAAGTCGAGAGTTAAATTGAAATAGGTTTTCAGAAAGATTTCAAAACTGGTTCTTATGTTTCAAAGTTTTCTTAAGACTTCCAATTCTTTATCTTTTAGGATAGTCATATTGATTATTTTTATAAAAAACAATTGACCATTTCCTACTTATGATTAATAACTTTTCCTCTTATAGTTGTAAAGTTAGGGTTGAAAACATGATAGATAAACCTATAAAATATTTAAGATGACTGCTAAAAATTGAAAAAACAATGTTCATTGAAAATGTCACAGATGATTACTAAATATATGAAAGATAAGTACTAAAATTATGAAAAAGAATTACAAAAAATTAACATAGAAAATACTTTAAAGACGAAATTACACAAAAAAGATATTTTATGATGTTAGATGTTATTGAAATATAAATACATGCAGTTGAATGATATTGAGAAGTTTTTGCTATTCGAACTTACAATGATATTGGTAGCCTAGTTTTTTCGTATAACTCAGTATTCTCAAATCACTTTGAATTTAAGACTAATTTATGTCGAATGAAAAGTATTGATATTAAAGCATTTCTAACAAATGTGGATGAAACCGCTTACCATATAAATTAACAACTAACTGATATAATGATACGCTAATTTGCTCTTTTGAAACTACTTATTCTTGGGTTGCATGATACATTCACTCTTTTAAGTGGGATTTCATTATCTGATCACTTAGGTGGTCATTAATATTTCAACATAGTTTTAGTTTACCCAAGATTTGGGAAGACCTTGTCTGAATCATTGAATGGGAAGTGACATAAAAACTTTGGATAGTTTAAGAAGTATTTTGAGAGTGAGACATCCAAAGGCCATTGTAAATCATGGGAAAGATGGTGGAACTCTCAGAACTAGTTGAAATCGAACTAGTATAACTTGCTCCCCCCCCCCCGGGCGCCCAAACAAAAAAAAACCCCTGAACTCTTCTGTTATTTTTTCCCGATTTAATCTTCATTTCACAAAGTCATTATCTCCTAATTGACAACCTTCTTCTTGGGTGAAATTTAGACATTGGAAGGAGGATAAAAAATTTTGTAAAAGAGGTATTTGGGGAATTTTATGATTAATTAAAATTTCAATTGGATTAATTAAGCTAGTAAGGGATGTGATTTTGTGCTTAGAGTCTTATTTGAGAAGTAGAAATGATAATTGGGATTTTGTGCTTAGAGTCTAGTGACTTTAATTTATGTAACTGAGTCTTTTGGCTACTGTGTTAACAAGTATTTTATGTGAAGTTCATAGATTTACCTTGATTTGTCGCTTAAGCATGGGATTCCAGGAGTTGCTAGTGATTAGTAAACTTTGATGAGAGGTAACTATATTTAATAGAATTATTTATGCATGCTAGTAATTGAGTTACCTTAATTTTCTACGGTCAATTAAGTCATGACACCACCAAAAGAATTCTAATGATTCAAGTTTGATAGGTAAAAGAAAAAAAAATCATGGAAAACTCATTATTTGAAAATTTTACTAGCCAGCAATATCAGAATTTGAGTGCCACTCTTTTTATGTACGAAATTCTATAGAGTACAGTGCTTTAATTTCTTTATATAAAAACATAACATATTTTTCTAACCAATGAAATTTCTAAACAAAGATTTTTCACTCCTTTTCCCTAAAGTAAAAATTAATCTGTATCATTAAAATTTGATATAGATGTTAGAAAACCGCAATATATAAAGATAAGCACAATAGAAAGAAACTGGAAGCTAAGTGCTTAAAGATTTCGAATTCTATGATTGAGTTCCTTTCTCGTCACTCTCCTATTTGAGATCAAGTTAGAAGAGACTTTTTCTTTCAGCTTTGATGCTCATATCACCAACAATTAAAGAATTAATAATTTTTGATTGTATCTGTTGATATTTAACTTTAAAGAAATCAGTGCTCATCAACTTTCCACGAAGACAAAGAAGCCAACCTGTGTGCGTGTGATATATAGATATAAACTGAGGTAGGGTCAATATCTACCCATTCAGGAACTTTTAAGTAAATTAAAATTGTGATTTATTCTCAGCCACCTTATCATCTTCATCCACCAGTCGTCTTCCATCGATTCTTTCTGCTTCTCCCACTACTCTAATTTTTATCATTTTTTTGGGGCAAAGCCATCATTGCTTTTTTATTTTTCCTTCTGCGGATGGGGACTGTTTACAATCACACCTCACACGATTGAATTTTTATGTGGAACATAATGTAATGAAGCATGCGGAAATGATACTAAAGCAAGCTAATTAAGATCTTTACTTAATTTTTTATGTCCTTTGATTACATTATACTATTAACTCATATCAAGTTAGCTTCTATGCAGTGAGCAATTAATGGAGATGATTACAGATCAATTTCCAGACTATTATAATTGAGTTGGCAAAGAAAATTGAAATATTTAATTATTAAATTACTGGTTCAACCACCCATCAATTAGTGCCTCGTTTGGTACAATGAAATTAATTTTGATGGCGATAGAAATGGAAGTAGAAATGGATATGGGCTTTAAAATTACGTTTGGTATGCTATGAAAATGAAGATGGAATCCATGTTTTTCTTTTATGAATGTTGATTTTTTTGGGAAATGTAACAAAAAATACCATTTTTTATAAGAGAGGATATTTTGATCCAAAAAATTTGGGCTCCATGGACCCAAATGAATTCCATGTGATTGGGTATGGAATTGAATTCCATAGATTTTTGTGGAATTAAATTCCACATAAAATTGTAATTTCATCGTACCAAACATGTCTACACCCATGGAATTGAATTCCAATTCCAATTCTATTATCCCATTTCCATCATACCAAACAAGCGTAGGTTAGACCATGGGAACCGCCAAGTATTGGCTTTAGAGATTAGACGTCTGGTTCTGACTCTTCGAACATTTTTGGCCATCTCGTTACGAAGTATTATAGAATTAAGTTACTTGCTTTTATTGAATTTTTATAAATAAAATAAAAGTGAATTTGAAACCATATCTTTATTAATTATAAAATTGAGTTTATTAGTCTTTTCTACTTGATTCTATGCCTTTTCTCAGCTTTAATTCAAATTTTATCCACTATGAAATTTGTTTCATTATTCATTCGGTCTAATTTCCGGATATCTTAAAAAATAAAACCAATAATAAGAAGACAATACTTGCCTATTTTAACAAATATAAATTTGGTCATATATAAAAGTTAACTGGTTGATAGGATCCATTATATTTATTTATTAAGATTGTAAATGAAGTGAGTTGATTGAGAACAATACAAAAAGCTTTAAAAATGACAGTGACCATCATAAAAATGATACAACTTGTACTAAAAAGTTGATTAATTATCACACGATTAAATTAAAAATTAAAATATCTTACGAGGTAGGCGGTTGCCCACCATGTCTATCACCAAGCACCTCTCAGTTTTCTGTTTATAAAAAAAGTTAATTTGGCCGCTTGCGGATTAGCATTTAAATAAAAAGAGATCAGCATATCATATAATGATTAGATTTTGATGTGAACCTTTTGGACCACTACTTTTTTTTTAATGCTTCCACGGATGGCTTTTCAGTGACTCAAAATGAGAGTTTGAAGTCTTTAATTTTTCCGATTTACAAGATTTTTGTTTTCCATTAAAAAAGTTAAGATTACATATCTTTAAAATATGAGCACTTCATGGTAAAAATATTAAGATATAGTTTTACAAGGCTTAGCCAAATTAATTTTTTATTTGGATTTAATTTTAAATTGAAATAATTTTATATGTTTTTATTAACTTAATTGGTCTAAATATTGATGAATCAAAATTCCAATTATCTCCTGATTTTGATCTTAAAAAGATAGGCTTTTTTCCTTATTTTATTTATAAACCATCTATTTGCTAGCCAGAAAAATTTGATGTTATACAATAAAAACCTAACTCTTCTATTTTTAATTACCTTGTTGATTTCAGTATCCATGTTCAGATAGAAGAGCTTTTTTATTTGAGGAAAAAAATGATATTAATGATAAATAAAATTTAGTTGCAAAGCAACTTGAAACCATAGTACCAAAACTACATCTACGAAATCTACAAGAGGAGGAAGAATTAAGAAGCCACTGGAAAAGATGGTGGGCATAAGAAGGTATGAAGCATAGCAAAAATATCTTGTTGAACTATGTTAGATAGGGAAGTATTCTAGTCCTGTAGCTGAATACATATGGAGTTTTGCTATGAAGATTTTTTTTTCCCAACATTTTTGCTGGAGAACTAAGAAGGTTAGATCGGTGAATCCAATAGGGAGCAGTGCAGAAGTATTTTCACATTTTAACAAATTTTGAGAATATACTCTCTCAAATTCTAAATATAAAGTGAGGTATTTGTGATAAAAAATGCTGCACTGAATTAAATTGTGCCTGTTTGAAAACTTCGTTTCCTCAATTGTACAAGCAAATCGAGATAAAACCATTTTAAAATCTATAAAAATAATTTTAAAATCCATAAAAGCCATTTTAAAATCTGCAAAACCATCTAGAAATCCATAAACTTCTTTCTCTCAACAGAATTTTCAAACACACACAATGTTATCAAGTCCATTTGGGAAGTGTCAAATAAAATGTACTATAATTAGACTATACTGTGCAAAAGTTTGTAAATATACATAGAAAGAGACACTCAAACACAACCATATCATGCCCAATGCGAAAGATTAAGGTATCTCTTATCTCCATGTTAAGGAAAGATATAACTTTTAATCCCTAAACTTTTCTTAATTAATAATTTAGTCCCTAAACTTTGATTCTGAGTAATTCAATCTCTATAGTATTTTACTAAGGAAACAACTCATTGTAATGATTAAGGAAAAGTTTAGAGACTAAAAATTTATAATATCTCCATATTATTAAAGTATTGAAACGATAAGCCTGTGCTTATAAATATTGAATCGGTTATTTAATGTGATTTTTTATGGTCAAATTGCTGTGAAACGTCAAATCATGCTCCACCATTGTTCATGTATGTCAATCCCTCCACCGCCTCTTCCCTACCACTCTCTCATTACCACAAAACCTTACATGAAAAATTACAAAATAAAAATAATAATGAAAACACACTCTGTACTGAGACCATCAAGTGCCTCACAGTTCAAAGGGGACTCACAAGAGACCAATATTATTATATACTATCTTCTAAATCACACACACAAACACACACAGACTTTGGTCCTTTTTTCCCACGATCGACACTAGCTTGTGTGATTCAGTGGAAGAGGCCATTATTATTTAATGAATGCCTTCTTTGCTATCACTTTGTCTCTTTCAACGTAGTCCCTACCTTAAACATTCTTTTGGGCAATTATTGAGTGATTTAAATTATGATTTCACTTTGGTTTTAAGCTTCAAAATGGAAACAAGGAGTAATATATTTTATATATGTATGGTCATGTTCTGCCTGACTTCTATTTTGACCACTTTCTATGTTTTTTTTTTTTGCCAAAATATTTTGACCTCTTTCTGAAACATTATATATTCGCAATATATATTGATTAAATATATTTAATTAAAAGTTTTGATTTTAATCATTGTCACAGCATTGGATTAATATATCATTATCTTTTTGAAAGAGTTTCAACCCTTGCTCCTGTATTTGGTTTGTTTTACCTCTCTCTCTCTCTCTCTGTGAGCCACACATTATATATGATGGGATTTGAACATTTGATCGCTTTGAACATGAATTCAGATATCACTTATAATGATTGAGAAGAAGTGGTGCATTGTCATATGTGTCTTTTGGGCTTAATAGTTACAAGGTGCACTATGTCTCCTAACCACAGTGCATAGAACATAAAGCGCGGATATAGAGACTATACAATATGAACAACTTGTATATATGATTAGGTTTATGCATGTCGATTGATCCATTGATTTTAATTTTTAATATTTATATATATATATATGCTCGATTAAGTTGTCAATATGTTATTGAGAAGATATACTATTAGTTTAGTTGAAAAAACTTATCTTTCTATCTCAGAGTTATTTTAATACTGAATCCTACTACTGCCAAAGAAAAAAGGTATTAGATTATGCTTTTCCTTGCTGTTATGTGATCATTTTGCTTTGGTTTCTCTCTTCCAATATTATTCGTTTTTTTCTTTTTTTAGTGTATTCCTTTCCATCTTCGTTTGCTTTTAATTCTATAAGTGGTAGTCATGTGAGTAGTTGATTTTTTTATTATTTGTTTTAAGCCAAAACATTTTTTCTATTTTGTAAAAATATTTTAATAAATTAAAGCAAGTCTTGAAAAACTCCCAACTAATTATTTTCCATATCCTCAGTATAAAATGATCTTTTTATAGCTATCTAACTAGGTTAGATTCAATTATTGGGTTCGTTTGGAAACGCGGTAGAGAAATACTTTTACGCAAGTCGAAGTAAATATATGGAGGATATTATCTCGTTTTGCGAAAAAATATTATTGAACGTACGTTTGGCTTTTGGAAACGTTGTTCCAAACAAATCCATTGTGGGATCCAAATGGGGGGAGACTATCGCAAGGGTGTTTTTCTAGTCACACGCACACGCACTCAACAATAACAACACGCAAATGGTCAAATATATTTCGACTAGAACAACACCAGTTGATTTAAATGACCTAATTAAACCAATAGTCATTGGTCCTAGTGAAATGGACTATGGCCACTTAAATAAGATAATTTAAGTTTGAGCTTAACTTGGTACAGTTGTAAAAAAATTAAAACACATTTGAAGGAATACCCTCAAAAGTTCTGATACTGCTCATTAGTGTTGAATGTCAAATAGCTATATGCACAAGAGAGGGCACCATATTGTTTAAACATTATTTGATGGCCTCAAAATGTTAATTAGCTCTAAGAAAATGATCTAACTAAATTAAAATGCCGTAATACTTTGCAAACATTTATTCTAATAAATCCATCAAAACAATTAAAATATGTTGATATCAATATTTAATATATAACTAAAATGAATTAAATATTTCTAGAATGCCCATCAATGTAATATACATAATATAAATTACTCCTAGCTATGATCTTACATGTAAGAGTCAATAGAGGAACCTGGTTTCATTCTAGACATAATGCCTACTCATTTTACTTTGTTTCCTTAATTTTTAATTTTTTTTCTCTAAACTCTCCCTATTGATTGCATATATTAATGGATTTAACTTTATTCCTTAAATTTTGGCATAACTTTATTTGTTAGATTTCATGCAAAATGCACTAAACTCATATTTATTTATATATTATCATCAATAGTATGAAATAGAGTGTAGATCCTTTCCCAGTGGTATAATCTTCTGCTTCATTAATTATTTAGTAAAGCAAAATTAAAGTTGAAATAAGAAACCTAGTGCCGTGGCCTATATTAGTCCGCACTAGAGGTCAGGTATTGATGATAATGGAGGCAGAAAAATAAATGCGCTTAATTAAACAGGTCATTATAAAAATGGAAGCAACAAGTTGACATATATATATATATATAATCCAAGTCCAGAAAAGAGTCCCAAAATAACTGAAAAGTCTAAAGAAAATGATCGTGACGCGATGGTCGAGCAATATGTACATAAACATTGTATGTAATGAGGACTTCATCCAAAAGGTTTGATATCTTGTTTGACTCATGCCAGAGACAATCCCAGCAAAATCTAGCCATCCAATCCGTTAGAGTTGAAAATTTTGATATGAAATGTGTTTGATTTTGTGTTTGATTTCGGCATGTTTAATGCAATATGTGCGATGTTGGCAAATCAATCAAAAATGATAAATACACACACTCTCTCTCCCCCCTCCCTCCCTCCTCTCTCTGGAATAAAATAAAGGGAGAATTATCAAGAGGCCCTAAGTAAGGGAATGCATTACAAAATGGTCCCAGGATGTTGTAAATGGTAGCTGCTTCACTTGTAAATTGTGCTTCTCGACTTGTCATTAACAACTTCTTGGGACCATTTTATAACACATTCCTTTGCTTGGGACCTCTGGGTAATTCTCCTTGAAATAAAAACATGTATCAAATATTTATACATATATTAAAAAAATATAATTTTGTTTTATTAGGAAACCTATTTTAAAGATGATTCATTTCTTGAGAGCTAATTAATTTATAAGCTACAATTAAATTTTAAGAAAATTCTTGTTTAAATATATGCATGTAAAATTCAATAATAACTTTGGTCTTTAAAAATAATTACAATTTCTATGTTCTTTTGATATTTTAAATTTTTTTAATATTTGGTTGTGAAGTTTTATTTTTTTCCCCAACTGACCACATGAATAATAATGGACACTAATGAAATAACGTGCATCATATGATCCCTTTTCTTTTTCAAAGTTGGGTGCAACTGTATGATGCTGGCCAATACAGAAAAGAAAAGTGAATAATAGAAAAGGTAATTTCAATTTTCTCAATAACCGATTTGTGTTTTTTTTAAGGGAAAAAAGATGAATCATATGTGTATGCACTCTTGTCTTAAACTCCATAATATTTCTCATGAGTTTACATCTAGAATAGCCATACTTAAACTTGTATATTGATGGTATTCATAAATATAAATATGTTCTGATTTTTTAAATAAATTGGAGTAACTTTAATAAAGAAAAAAATTACTTATTTCAAACATCATCATCAAACCTAATATATATTTAATTCTTTAGATCTTTACAGTGTCTATGACAAAGCAAATCGATGAATACTGTTGCCATTACCAATGTCTGTACTCTATAAGACAATGATCCTTACACTACGGATGTAAACTCATGACCTTTGAGCCCATAAGGGGAAATGTAATTCTCATTTCAACTACGTCCTTCTCACCTCATTTGAACTTTTGCCCCGTTTGGTGCACAGAACTGATTTTGATGGAATTGGAAGTGGAATTGGAAGTGGAAATGGGATTAAAAGTATGTTTGGTATGTTGGAAGAAGTGGGGTATTATTTTAATTTAATATTTATATTTATAATATGAAAATACTAATATACCCTCAAAAAAAAATTCTCTCCCACGGCACCACGCTAGAAGCACACCAGCCTTCATCCTCGATCACGCCATCCTTCCAGACGCACACTCCGCCGACGCCCACTGGAAGCACAGCAGAACGCGAGACCGGAAGACGCCGTCACTGATCTGAGCTCTCTCCCTCTGGACCACTCACGAAGGACCTGCAGACTTGGAGACCAGAGAGCACAAGAGAGAGAGAGAGAGAGAGAGAGAGAGGAGGCTCCCACACACAACGCCTTGCTGATTCCGTCATCGTCGACCAATGATTCTGTACCTATGGCATCATCGACCAATGATTCTATACCAGTTGAAGGATACTTGACAGGGGAGGTTCTTCTCGGCTGTCCGCTTTGCTGATTCCGTCATCGTCTGCACCCACCGATAGTGAGGTTCTTCTCGTCTGTCCGCCTTGCTCGTGTGATGTTGTGTCTGGCCGTGAAGAATCTCAATGTTGCAATATGGGGAAGCTTGTAGAGGTGATTGCAGAGGCGATGACTGCAGATTGCGGTGCTGAAGGGGAGAGGGGCAAAATGGGCCAGATGACAGTTCCATGGAGTTGGAACTCAGTTCCTACCCTGGGCCTATGGAAGTGTCAGTTCCATTATT
>JANTPZ010091009.1:0-17685 GCA_025593235.1 Vachellia pachyceras | reverse complement strand
TTTGGGTGGGTTTTGGATTTTGGAAAAATCAAATTTGGAGGTAACTGATTTTAAGAATAATTTTAAAGTAGGTGATATTATTATTTAAAATAAAAAATTGCTGCTAAAATTATTATATGTTGTATGTATCGAAAACTACCTTAAAATATTTGAGTGTTACCGAAAAAGATTTTCATATATTAGATACAACTCAACCTAATATTTTATAAATGAGAATATTATAAATTTTTAAAATCTGACATATAAATAGAGTGAAAAAATTTCTAACTCAATTTAGAATAATATTAGATGCTGATATATGCTTTTAGGAGAACGTGTACTTAATTAAAAGTTATTATTTTTATTTTACTTTTTGGTACAGAAAAAATCATCCATTAATCTGTACACATATATAAATAAGGGAAAATGACACATGTCTCAAGCAAGGAAATTAACCACAAAATGGTTTCAAAGATTCAAAAAATTATCATGAGGTCCTATGAGTAACTGTTGAGGTTGTTAATGAAAAGCTGCTGAGATTGTTAATGAAAACCTCAGCAGTTACTTCTGGGACCTTATGATAATTTTTTGAATCATTGGGACATTTCATTCATTAATTATCCTATTTGGGACTTAATTATCATTTTCCCTATAAATAACCTCTGACTGTGAATATATAAAATAGTTAGGGGTAAATTTGATTCTATATAGAAAGATCTCAATTGATTGTATCTCATAAATTCAAAACTTTTTCTCAAAGTGTCAATATTCATTACAAAAATCAAAGAGATTTACATCCAAAAAACAGTTATAATTAAATATGTCACTTTATAAAAAGCAATACATATTTGATACAAATAATTAATTCAACCAATTTTTAATATTTACAAATTAGTTACCTGGCTTCTCTATTAAGGTTTGTTTGGTATAAGGAGAGGGGAAGGGGAAGTGAGCAGAGGGAAAAAATTGTTGATTCGGATTTGAAAAAACAGAGCAGTGGGTTAAAGCTAGTTTATTAATCAATTTTTCTTACATTTTAATAGGGGTGTTCATGTTCATGGGTAGTGCCGGTAAAACGGGTTGGGCCTGCTGGCCCAACCCGCCAGCCCGCCAAAAGAGGCGGGCAGCGGGCTGGCAAAAGCCAGCCCCCCACCCTCAACCCGCGGGTTAGGCAGGCTGAGCCCGCGAGTTGGCGGGCCAGCCCGCCTAACCCGTTTTTATTTTTTTTGAAAAAAATATATATTTTATGTATTTTTTTACATTTTTTTCATCCTAATATTTTTTTACAAAGGGAAAAGTAATATTAAACTCTATTTTTAGAAAATTATTGAACACTTCTTCATAGAATTTGAAAGAGAATATCATAAATATGCAATCTTATAGAAAAAAATTGGGTAAAAAAAAGGAAAAACAATTTATTTTTCATTTTTTTTAAAAAAATAAAAAGGTGCCAGCCCGCTAACCCGCCATGGCGGGCCGCGGGTTGGGAAATCCCAACCCGCCACTTGGCGGGCTGCTGGCAGGCTGGCCCGCCAAGCCCGCCAACCCGCGGGCTGGCCCGCTTTACCGATAGTATTCATGGGACAGGGATGTGAATGATACAAGCTTGTTCTACATCCCATCCTGAAAAATAAGACACGGACAACAAATCAATTTTGGATCATGTCGAGATCAGGACGGGAACAAGAATGAGACATCCGTTTATTTTTAAATATGCTAATGGATTTTCTTATATATTTTCAAGACCATAAATGAGAACAAACTTGAATCTAAGTGTAATGTAGAAAACAAAAAAAGTAAAAGAGTCTAGAGGGAAACACCGACACAAATTGACTTTAAATTCATAATCCTCAAAATCAAAATAGAATTAAAATATTGGTCTACACTCATCATAACTTCATGAGTCTAAAGTCTAAACAACATTAATGCTTTAATTCTTCTTTCTCATTCAATAACTTTGCAGTTGCTGATTCTTATGCAAAGAAACACAAGGAAAAGATAAATTAATAATATTTAATTAATAAAAATATGGAAAAAAAATAATTTTAAAAAAGAACATATATTATCATGTACTTCATTTTCAGTATCATTAAATTTATCAGTGTCAAGTCCTTTTAATCTTATGGTAGATGGAGCTATCCAATTTTGTGTGCAAATTAGTACCTCAACTATTCTTTGGGATAGGGAAATCATAAAGTCCTCAAGGACACGGCCCGTACTAATTGCATATTACAAGGACACGGGTGAGACAAGCATGGCCAACACATCATGTGCAATCAAGGAAAGGATTTCCATGACAAAATATCAAATTTAGGATTGCTTGCTTTAGCTAACTCAACTAGAAAATACTTATCCACCTATGCATACCAATGTAAAAAAAAACATAATCAAACCTACCGGTTCAAGCCGAAAATCGGCAAACCAGCCAGTTTTCTTGTCTAGTTCGTCACATGAACTGAGGAAAATGTGACCTGGTGAAAATCAGATAGCCAGGAACAACTCGGATGTAACCTTGGTAACTCATTGGGTTGGATGAGTTACTGGATCATTTTTCAACTTATCATAAACTATGCACGTGGTGGGGGTAGACGTTCGAAGAAGAAGAAAGTGGGAAGAGGAAGATGTGAGAGAGAAAGGGAGGGATGGAGAAGAGAAAGGAGGCATCAAAAGGTTCTATCCAGAGAAGATGGCCTTGAGTTATGAGAGACGGTTGCATCATCACAACTATGGATTACGATGATGGAAGTGGAGTGTTAGCTATAGCGGTCAACAATCATAAAAGAGATGCCCTGTGGAGATGGAGACTACATAAGCATGGTGTGGATGGTGGATCCGGATGAAAAGTTTAGGACTTCACCATCTTCCTTTGTGGGAGACTATGGTTGCATTGTCCATTTCCTAATCGAAGGAAGGGTTTTTGCCCTTTCGGAAGAACAACATAAAAAATGAATCATCTGACAATGGAGGAGAGCAAGTAAAGTGAAGTGATAATAACATGTATTAGGAAGATGAAAAAGAATTCAACAAGTAACAAAAGAGGTTTGTATTGGGAAAATGAAAGAGAATATAACCAGTGAGAAGAGGGGCCACATGAATGAGAGAGAAATGAGTTGTTGGAGTACAGATAGTTGGAATGAGGAAGTCTCGGTGTTTGCCAGGGAAGCAGGGAAGTGGAACAGGGAACGAGTAGGGAATCTGATCACAAAAAAGAACCGGCTTATGAAGAGAGTAGAAGGGATAGAGAGATGCCGAAGGAGAAGGGACAACCAGTACTTGATCCAAACGGAAAGGGAGATATAGAAGGCCTACAATAAAGTGCTTGCCCAAGAGGAGTTATTATGGTATCAGAAGTCTCGATGTAATTGGCTCAAGTGGGAAGACAGGAATAGCAATTATTTCCACACGACTGCCATCATCAAACGATGAAGGAACAGAGTGGAGTGCCTCAAGAACTTAAATGGTGATTGGATTTTTTACCAAGAGACCCATAAGGCTATGGCGATGAATTACTACAAGGAGATGTTCTCTAGTGAATGCAACAATTACCGAGGCCTCATAACTAGGGCTAGCTTCCCTAGCATAGGGTAGAGGAAAAACTGGGTCTTGCGGCAGAAGTGGAAGATTAAGAATTTAAAAATGCTACCTTCAACATTGGAGGGTTTAAAGCACCAGGGCCAAACGGTATCCAAGCCATCCTCTATTAAGAATATTGACATCTTATTGGTCCCTCTATCTATGCTATGGTGAAGGCTTTCTTCAGGGATCCCCTACATGTGGCAACTTTAAACACTACTAATCTCATCCTAATTCCCAAACAGGAGAAGCCGGAAACTCTAAAAGACTTTAGACCTATCTCCCTCTGTAATGTAAGTTACAAGATCTTCACCAAGATTATTACTCACCGTCTGCAGGGCATAATGGGGAAGATTATTGGTTAGCACTAGTGTAGCTTTATTGCGGGGAGATAGAGTAGTGATAATATTATTATCGCCCAGGAAGTGATCCACTCTATGAAGATTAAAAAGGGAAACAGAGGATGGATGGCGGTTAAGGTAGACTTGGAGAAGGCCTACGATAGGCTTGAGCGGAGTTTCATTGATGACACTATTAAAGCCGCTAATATCGAGGAGAGCCTCCGTAAGGCCATCATGACTTGCATCACTAGCTCTTCTTTCCAAGTGCTGTGGAATGGGGAGGCAACTGATTCTTTTAACCCTTTGAGAGGTTTCTGTCAAGGAGACCCAATATCCCCTTATATCTTTACCTTATGCATGGAACGTTTGAGCCATATTATTCAGGATGTTGTTGCAGAGGGGGTGTGGCAACCAATCAACCTTAATGCGAGGAGACCATTCCTTTCCCATCTCTTTTTTGCGGATGATCTTATTTTGTTTGGTGAGGCCACTGAGACTCAAGCAGGTGAGATAAAGAGATGCATTTCAAGATTTTGTGAAGCTTTTGGGCAGATAATGAATAAGATAAAGACCAAAGTTTGTTTCTCAAACAATGTCCACTTCTCTAGGGCCTATAATCTGAGTCGGAAACTGGGCGTGGGCCTAACAGGAGACTTGGGTAAATATCTTGGTATACCTTTACTACATAAGAGAGCCTCTACGGTCACTTTTGCTCCAATCTTGGAGAAGTATCAGAGAAGCTTGCAGGTTGGAAGAAAAGTCACCTTAACATAGCAGGACATGCCACCCTTATTAAAGTAGTTCTTTCTGCCGTCCCGTCCTACTATATACAAATGATGCTTCTCCCCAAGGGTCTTATTTGAGGCCTTGAAAAGCACTACAGAGGCTTCCTATGGGGAGAGAGTGATGAGGGTAGGAAAATCTATTTAGTGCCTTGGGAGACTGTCAACAGGGATAAAGGTAATGGTGGTTTGGGAATACGAGATTTGAGGAAACAGAATGAAGCCTTCATTATAAAGTTATGCTAGAACATGTTGACTAACAGGGACACTCTGTGGGTTCAAGTCCTCAAAGCCAAATACGAATATAGAAATGACCCTATGATCAAAGTCCGAATGAAGAAGAACTCTTCGCACACCTAGAGGGGTATATGCAATGTAGAAGAACTTTCGAAGGGGTGTGGGAATGAACATTGGCAACGGTGCAAGTAAATCCTTTTGGTTCAATGACTGGGCAAGGCTCAACAAACCGCTAATCAATCTTTTCCCTTACTTGGAAGCACTGGTTGATAGTGAAATCAGGGTAGTGGACTTTTGTTAGAATAGGATTTGACCAAGAGGGGTGAATTGATCAGATTAAAATTTAACATTTTAAATCAAAAAAATAAAACAAGGTCACCGAGAGTGAAGAGGAAAGATGAACACAGTGATTTATCTTGGTTCGATCTTCTTGACCTACGTCCAGTCCTCAGAGCACCAATGAGTGCTAAGTTTTCCAAATCCACTATCAACAACCAACTGAGGCTTCACAAGCCTGTACAAATGGAAATCAACTCCCCCTTTCTCTTTTCACTAAAACAGAGTACACACTCTCTGTTTTCTATCTCTCTTCAAGCTTAATAGACTCAAGGTCCCAACCTTGAGTTTCTCATAGGTTTACAAAGTGTTTTTGCTCAAGGAAAACTCTCTTGAAAGAGTAGATAGCTAATAATGAAGTACATAAAGAATATTGAAGGAATTACAGAGAATGAAATGAATAGCTTTGAATGCTCAGAAAGTTTGTCGTCATTTCTCTGCATTGAATGCTAGGCCTTTTATAGTTGAGAGTTGATGAAGTGTCCGTTAGACTCCATTAATAGCCGTTACCTCAACAATGACCATATGTTTCTTCATTAATGGCATTTAATGTTGCTCAGTCAAACAACAACGAATGTTGCAGAAGAATGTTAAAGTCTCCGAGCCTCAAACCATGCATTTGCTTCTTTCCTCATTTAATGTCTTAAGCTTCTGCATTTATGAGAGCAGTTAGTATTTAAAATGTCATTGCACAAATAAGGAAAGTAGGTGCATAGCATAGGTTGAGTGTGTCAGAAAAGCAGTGCTCGAGCATAACACTTCAATGCTCGAGTATTGCAATGTATATTTCAAAGAAAAGTTCAATGCTATGACTCAATACTCGAGTATTAGATGAAAGTATTTGAAAAATATTTGAATACTCGACTATTAAATCATAGTGCTTAAGTACTGACAATGCTTCCTAAGATTGCTTGAGCATTTTGTGAAAGTATTAAGAAAAAGTATAACAAAACATCTCAATACTCGAGTGATAGATCTTGGTGCTTGAGCATTAAGAGTGTTGTCAATGATTGCTGGAGTATTTTTAAGAAGCATTGGTGAATAATTAGAATTTTTGGCTCGATGCTCGAGCATTGGATACTGCTCGAGTATTGACAATGCTTGCAATCAATGCTTGAAGTACTTGCTTCCAGTGATGTGTGAAATGCCTTAATACTCGAGCACTGTGAACTTGTGCTCAAGCATTGGCTCTACTGGAAGTCTTTGCTTGAGTATTACTCGACAGCACTAAGTGAATGACTCAATACTCGAACACTAAGTTACTAGTGCTCGAGCATTGGCTCTGCTGTCAGCTAATGCTTGAAGTACTGTCTGAAAGTGCTGACAAAAACTGTCAACGCTCGAGCATTTACTCTACTTTCAACCAATACTTGGAGTGTTAACTGAAAGCATTTTCAAAAACTACAATACTCGAGCATTTGGTTCCTAGTGCTCGAGCATTGGTTGTGCTTTCAGCCAATACTTGAAGTACTGCATTACAACATTGTTTGAGTGCTCTGATTCAGCCCGATACTCGAGCACTGGGTGCCAATGCTCAAGTATTGGCAATGCTCGAAGGCTTTACTTGAGTGCTGAGTTAGAGTGTTGGTTAAAAACACATTCTCCAAGTTGCAATGCTCGAGCATTGAAGCCCAATGCTCGAGTATTATACACACTTTAACTTAATACTCGAGTATACTCAACAAGTACTTATCTAACCTTTGGAAAAATAGTTTGTGACAGATTCAAAACTCATTTTCAAAATTTATAATTCCTTTAGCATAAAATATCCATTTTGTTATCATCAAAACAAGGTACCAACAACTTTGTTACCCCCTGGGGAGATTGGGATAGAAGGAAGTTGTGTAGATGGCTTCACCCCCACCTCGTTGATCAGATTTTGAGTTTGCACCCTCCATGTGAGGAAAGAGGAGAGGATAAGTATTTCTGGAAACCTTCTACAGATGGCTATTTTTTTTGTTAGCTTTACCTATCACTTTATTTCTGTAGGTACCTAGCAGCAGGTAGATGTTTTCTGGAAGGAGCTATGGAAATGGCAAATTCTAGAGGAAATTACAGCGTTCATGTGGAGTTTTAGGCATGGTAAGACACATACAGCTTGACTTCGGATGAAGCGAGGTATCAACAAATCTGCAAGCTGTCCATTCGACTGCAAAGGGTGGAAGATTCCATGCATCTGCTGAGAGACTGTAGTAATGCACGAGAGAGATACGCTCACTGATCAAACCCTCCTTATGGGAGGAATTCAACTCACTTCAAGGAAGGGATTGGATCCGGTAGAATCTCAAGAAGGAAGCAGACATGGAGTTCACTCAAAAGCTAAATTGGTGAATCCTTTTTGGTTACGTCTGCTAGGAGATTTGGTGTGACAGATGTAAGAGAGTCTTTGGAGAAGAGAGCAATGCAGACCAGGATAATGTCCTCCATACTTTCTTTCGAGCTTGTTGGGATCAGTCACTCCTGTCACGCTGCAATTCTATGCGGGCAAACGAGTGAAGCTACAAGAGGACATCGATGAAGGACCAAATGCGTTCCAACTAAACGTGGATGGTTCCGTCCTTACCTTAGGGTGAAGTGGATGTGGAGGAGTCATAAGAGGAGGTGATGGTCGATGGTTAGGTGGCTTTAGCTGCAAGCTTACCAGGGTGCCTCCCGCTATTGCGGAAGTTATTGCAATCATTCATGGGTTACAGTTCTGCTGGAATCGTGGATATAAACAGGTCAAAGTTAACACTGATTACATCGAGGCAATTGACCTAGTCTCTAGGGGCTGTAATAGCAATCACCCCTTTAAGAATGTTGTTGATGAAGCCCGCCTGATAATCTCGTGAAATTGGAATATTGTTCTACATCATGTCTTGAGAGAGGAAAACTCTGTGGCGGATAATTTGGCCAAAATGGCTCACAGTTTGGTAGGGAATTTTTGCTATTATGACCATTCCCCTTCACATGAAGGGGTTGGGAAAGGTTTGAGCTTGGCTGATCAAACAACTATGTACTGTACTTGAAGCTTTTGAATGATATCCAGTTTTATATTAAAAAAAGAAAGAAATGAGGTGCTGGGAATGCAAATTTTTTCACAAATAATTGAATAATTTAAAAGTATGATTTTGTAAAACTATTTTTAGACATTTCGATTAAATGAAATTATTTTGATTTATATTGTATTGACCCCGAGTCATCTCTAGTCTAACACACTAAGCCCTACACCATTATCTCAACTGATTCGTTAACCAGTCCAGTTTTTTGAACCTTACTGCGCACTTATCTGATTACATCTCAACCTCATTTTGAGCAAGGAACCTTTGTGTTAAAGGCTTAGGACGCAAAGATAGTGTTGAGCCTAATTGACTAGAAATTTGTGACTGAGAGACACTTGTCAAACCACTACTCTTACTTTCAACTGATGTTTGAGTAGGACTTTGCATCTTCCACTTGAATAATGATAATACAAATGATACAAGACATTTGAGATTCTTTGTGACATGGCTTCACAGTGCCATCATCAGGAAATATATCATCAAATGCAAATTTCAAATATTTCATTTTATATACTGCAATGGCCAACAAAGGATTGCATCTTCCCAAGTCCTCCCAGTACTTGTTATACTTCCTATCTTCAAAAGTAGTCTTCAATATGTTTCATCTTCTCCTTGACCCTCAGTATTCTCTGCATTTGTGCCTTCTTGTTTATTAGGCTATGCACATGTAGTTTGAGGTGTACTTTCAACATCTTTACCAATTTGAGCTTTTTCTTGAGAGCCATGTCTAATAGAGGTCATCTTTCTACACAGAGTTCAAAGGATAAACCCCTAAATATATTAATAATGGTAAAGTATGAAGAAGCAATCTAGTAAGTACATAAAAACCACAAACCATGTCTGTAAAGCACAGGGACATGTTCCATTAAGTATATACTTTGGAGCTTCAAAAAAAGAGTGTGGAAAATAAAACATTTTACTATGATAATGGAACAAGAGTCATGTAAGACAAGAATTTGAAAAGGGAATTGAACAAGAGAGGTCTTATAGGTTAGACTTCTATGCTAAGAGGTGCAACTTGAGGGCTATGCTATACATAAGTGATAATAGTTGCTTCAAGCAAATTTGAATGTGTCGGGTATATGTTAGACACAATTGGTGGACTTCCTACTAAGTATATGTTAGTTGATGGGCAGGTGGCAATGTTTCCGCACATATTGGACCGCAACCTATTTTGTTGAAAACGGCTGAAGCAATTGGAGAGGAGTCAACTGATGAGAATTGGAAGTGGTTTAAGAATATGAGTACAAAGTTATACGTTGTTAAGAGATTACGACAGTATAAATGTTTGTTTGGGAACACCGTTTCCTTTAAAGGTACACGCAAGTCAAGACAAAACATTTTAAAATCTGTAAAAACTATTTCGAAATCTATAAAAACCGTCTCGAAATCTGTAAAATCATCTTGAAATCCGTAAAATACCTCAAAATTTGTAAACTCCTTTCTCCCAACGGAATTCTCAAACACACATAAGTTGTTTGTTCTTAATCAATGATGTTCACTGTGCAGGGTTGTCTTGGTGCATTAGATGGGAACCATATTCAAAAATAAAAAATGAATTAAAAGATGCAAATCCGCATGTTTGATAATGAGATATTGTCAGCGTCTAACATTTAAATAAAAAACTGAATTGAGGAGATATAACAAGGAGAATTTGCTAAAAATCTGTAACCGCAAAATTTATTAGTCAGATGTACCTAAGGTTCCGATTTATTGAGCAACGTGTAGCTCTTATTTAGTTATGTAATATGTTGCAAATAGATTTTGAAGAAGAGATACACACAAAGTGTTACACCCCCAAAGCACTCCCTAGTAGATATTGTTCCTGTTGCAAATAGAGTAGGATTTTGCTCTCCTAGAGTTCTACAATACTCCAGAAAATGGGTTTGCGATAGAAAGATATCCACACCTTTATAAGCCGTACTTCATTCTCTTTCCCAATCGATGTGAAACTTCACATCCACCCTTAATAGAGGTCAGCGTCCTAGCTGGCACACCGACCAGAAGCTTGACTCTAATATCATTTGTAACATCCTCAGGGCTCTCTTACGTTTACTAGAGAGGGCTATGGATGTTACACTATATATCAAGAAATGTTGTACATGCGTTTTAAAACAAATTTCAAGTGCTCTGGGCAATAAATTTTACAACCAGAGATTTTTCTATAATTTTTGAAGATAACAATTATATTCCAAAAAATTAATGTGTAAAATATTTCTAAAAAGTGAAATATAATTATATATTCTTTCATAGTCCTAAATGTAACATATAATTTGTAGTGCAGTTTATTATAAAAAATAAGTTTTACATTTATCAGCAGAGGAGTATATCATATGAACAGTCGTAAATTGCTAATAACACCCATTAAGAACATGTGCTAATTTCTCAGAGCTAATGTCAAAGCCAATAAGGAAACAGAGAAGACAAACACAGACACGTAAATAGTGACACGTATATTATTACTCAAAAAAAAAAATAGTGACACGTATATTTGATAGTAGATGATTCTTTTGAGCTACCAAACAAATTGTACTAGCCGGGAGACTTATCTTCTCTTTCACGGTACAAGAAATTGGATAGAATCGGACCGATTGATTTAAATAAAAAAAAACCGATAAACCGACCGTCTGTTCAGTCTAGGTGGGATGGAGATCTGGCAATTGGGCCAACCAGGTTTTTCCAGTTCACTTTAGAAGATGCCCCTTGAAGCCTAAAACTACAAATAAGGAATTAGTGCGGAAAATATGGTTAATTAATTTTAAAAATAAATATGGTAATAAAATTAATCTTCAATTTTCTATCTTCTATTTAAATAAATTTATTCATGAGAAAATAAGATAAAATTAATTCATTTTATCTCAATTATTTTTATCATCTATCTTTAATTAAACACTAAAAATTTAAAATATGCATAAAATAAAATAATATTCTAAGCTTTACCTATTAATTTTTATAAAATAAAATATAATTTATTCAATTATGTTATTTTAATATAGCCGGTCTGACTCCGGGTTAACCCCTACTTGACCCATCAACCATTGAATCATTATTTTGCTCGGCTCAATATCCGGTTCGGTTTTTTGAACATTATTCTCTTCAATCTTCTTTTTTCTTCCTTTTATTCCTTCGTCACGTTCCAAAAATGAGGGAAATTACATTTTAGGGTCTTTTTAAGAAATATATTCTTACAATATGACAAGTGTTTTGGCCAAAAAGAAAAACATGACATGTCACAAAAAATTTAGACTTTTTCTTTTCAAATAATATTGGGCACGCTTAAGCCCAATCAGAGAATATTTTTCTCAGCGTGATGAAACTTTTTTTCTTTTTTTAAGTGCTAAAAAGTTTCTTTAATATATGTTGGTGGTCACAGATTAAGGATGACATGTTAGTGTAATCATAACATTGTAAGCCTTATATATATATATATGTATATAATTATAGACTCGAGCAAGTTGGTAAATGCTCCTCTAAGAAATCTCCATAGAAGATTTTTTTATACCAATAATTTTTAGTTTGAAAAAATAAAACTTAATATGTAAGCATAAATAATTTTTTTAAGTTTGAAATTTAAATGCAGGCATTTTTTATCGGTGAAACCAGAAAGCTAAAAAAAATTCGTAAAATTAAAGAACCTAGATGTCTTATAAAATTAGTGGGCCAAAAGATGCACTTTTCCCAACTCAAAACTATATATAGCTTAAACAAGAAACCAACGGAAAACCAATGGGCGTGTGGTAGAGTTGGTAAGAGCTACTATCAGCATTCCTCAGGGTGAGGGTTCGAACCTTGAAGAGTGACAGCCGCGATAACTAATGCAACCTCAAAGAGGTTGTCCAATCTGTACCTCACTACCACCGTAAGGCTCCTCGCAGGGGTCCGGATTAGTTTGAAGCGGGCAATGACCCCAGGATACCTCAGGATACCGGATGGTTTATACAAAAAAAAAAGAAACCAACGGAAATTAAGTTTAGCAGAATGTGTTAATCTCTCACAATCTGATAAACTAAAATCTAAATTTTTATTACTAAATATGGTTACATTTAGTACTTAACAATGCTTGAATGAGATTGTTTTTAGTAAAATGATACACATGTTTAATTCAAAATTTGCATAACAAAATATTAACGTCTAAAGCCAACAAATGTTGCTCCCAATGGTCATGAATTGATTCATAACTCACAAAGTCGTGGGGTTTAAATCTTGCTACCAATCCGAATGTGACTTCTCTTGTGGTTGATCTATATCTTTCACGTTTTCATATGAATTGTTTTGTTGATCCCCTTTTATTTTTTAAAGCTATTTAAGTGAAATTTGTCAAAATTCAAGATTTTTTTATAGGGTAAGTGCATATAGTTTTGATAGTATACAATGTGAAAACCAATTACATGGTGCTATGAGATAAAAACAAAACCATGAGAGAATCTAAGCTTCAATTTTCAAAGTCACACTCTTTGAATAATCACTACAACATATATATATATATATACGCACACACTAGCTCACATGTTAATCTTTCCACCTGCTGTTTGGAGGCACAGAAAGTTAGAGAGAAGAAAAGGTGGAGACGTGTAGAGAACATAAACTGAAGAAGAAAATAGATTTGAAAATGCAAGTACAGAGAATTAATGAGAGAATAAAATCCAATGCAATTCATACACCTTGGTTTCTCTCTTCTTTGTCAAACCCAGAAGGAACTTAGTTGATTCACCATATCCGAAAGAAAGAGACAATTTGAAAATAAGAAAAAAAACATCTTTTTCTATAGAATCTGAAGGCATATATTGTGTGTGAAGAGATATCATGGGATATTATTTAGGGAATAAAGTTGTGTACTGTTCAATTTGCATGCATGTACTTGGGAATCAGATCAGGAATGTTCTTTCTTTTTCTCCAATTTTGGTTTGGTCCATTCTCATGGTCAACAGCCAAATCTGTGTAGTGATTTTCACTGAAAGGTAAAACACTAGAGATTTTCACTGAAGGAATTTATTTATGAGTTAAAGAATTTATTTGTGGTCCATTCTATATGATGTAGGTCTAATTTCTATAAGATCTTGGCTCAAATTCTGTGCCTAGCTACATCTGAAAACTTACCAAAAAATAGTTCATACTGTTGATTATCCAATATAAATATATGCATGTGTGCATATATAGATTGCTGTAAATCACACACCCATTATACTATTTATGGAGTTTGAATTCACAATCTCATGAAAAGCTTTAAGAAAGATGTTTGGTGTTATTTAGATTACAAGGTCCCAGGCATTCATTATCCAGTATATAGATTCAAAATAATTTAACATTTATAGTATGAATTTCTCTCTCTTTTGTTTTTGGTCTAAAATTTAAGTTAGGAACCTTGTAGTTTGTTGATCAAAGGTTGAATTAACATTGTTAGACAAATACTTATCAACTAAGCTCTAAGCATAGGTTTAGCATTGTATTTTTTTTAAATGAAGGTATTAACTAGATACTAAAAGTTTATGAATGAAACTTTCGAAGAGTAATGACTCCCTACTTTGCATATAAAATATGGCTTGGTATTTCGTTGATTTTGATCAATGCCACCAAAATAATATGAAAATAGCTTTTAGTCAAAGTCATGTTTTGGGCAAAACCAACAAATTATCAAACACATGCCAGATTATTGTAGTCTTGTAGAGACTTATTAATCACGAGCTACATTTAACTTTATTATGCCCACTATTTATAAATCATCATCAATATTGTGTGCATAGGCCCTTTTTATCCAGTTGGAGGTGGAGAACATAATTGACACACGACAGAAAATAAAGAAACCTATCACCTCATCACTGTACGGGTTCATGCAAATCCAGAAAAGATAAGCCTATCACAAGGAACTCTTCACAATTCTAATAAGCTCATAATATAACAGTTCTAAGTTGCCACGCATGCTCAAGATAAAAAAAAAGTCTTACACGAAATGATAGTATGATATGTACACACTCACCTCCATCCATCAGATAAAGAATAAAGCTTATCCTCATTCGCCCATCACCATCAGATTCCCATTATTATTGCTTCATACTCAGTTTCTGTGGATAAAAACACTGTGAGTACATATATATGGTTTATATACGACACGTATAAAAGATGCACAACTCTCAAAAGGGTCAAAAAGTATATTAAGGGATTTTCCAAGCTCATGCAAGATTCTTCATGACGGAGCATCTTCCAACTTGAAGAAGCTTTTGACTCTCTCTAGCAGCAAGAGTATCTGCTTATATGAGCTGATCTCTATAAAACCAGAAAACCCATAGCACTAGTTTGTCAAATTGGGATCGCAAAGAGAGAGTTTTTAAAATCCCAGATAGTTTTAGTTCTTTTCAAGTTTTTTCAGAGTTATAACAATGGCTGCCATATCATACAGACAAAGCCCACGTGTTAACAACACTGATTACCAGCAGAACGGAGTCATCGCTGAGGAAATTCAAGGTCTCATTAGAGTTCACAGAGATGGCTATGTAGAAAGGCCTTCAATTGTTCCTTGTGTCTCCTGCTCATCATCGTCGCCACAATCATGTCGTTCTGTGACATCCAGAGACATCTTCATCAACAAAGAAACCAACCTCTGGGCACGTTTATATGTCCCAGTAAGCTCTAATAACACCAAGCTTACTATTTTGCCTCTGCTGATTTACTTCCACGGTGGTGGCTTCTGTGTCGGCTCTGCTTCTTGGAGCTGTTACCATGAGTTCTTAACCAATCTTGCTTCCAAAGCAAACTGTGTCATCCTCTCTGTGGAATACCATTTAGCCCCAGAAAGTCGTCTACCTTCTGCATATGAAGACGGTTTCAGCACAGTCATGTGGCTGAAACAAGAATCTCTGAACAGTTCTAGTGGCCAAAAATGGTGGTTGAGCCAGACCAACCTATCATCTTCCCTTTATCTTGCAGGTGACAGCGCTGGAGCCAACATAGCCTTCAATGTTGCCTCACGCATTTCATCAAACACCTCTTTATTACTCAAAGGTATAATCTTGATCCAGCCTTTCTTTGGAGGAGAAGAAAGAACCATATCAGAGAAGCAGTATTCAAACCAGTTCCTCACTCTATCAGCTTCTGATACTTACTGGCGATTATCACTCCCTCTAGGGGCAAACCGTGACCACCATTATTGTAACCCTCTTGTTAATGGCGGCTTCTCCAAGCTGAGAGACTTGAGGGTTTCTGGTGTTCTGGTGTGTGTGTCTGAATTGGATATAATGAGAGACAAAAACTTAGGGTTTTCTGATGCTTTGGTTAGAGCAGGGAAGAAGGTGGAGACTCTGACGTTCAAAGGAGTCGGCCATGCGTTTCAAATTCTGAATAACTCTAATCTTTCACAGTCTCGTACCCAGGAAATGATCAATCATATCAAGAAATTCATCAGCCAATAATGATGATGATGGCTTCTGCATAACCATTAAAATCTGTGGACGGAGATTTAGTGGCTATAGTGTGTTTGTTGTAGGAATTACTAGTAAGTAACGTACATGTTGCTTTTGTTGTAACAGGTGATTTTAACTCTAATTTAAAAGCAAAATATAAGTATATATTATGATTTGAGTTTCAAGTTTTCATTTTTTCTCAATTCATTGACTTTTTGGTTAGTGGTGAGAGTTCTTGTTTTTTTTTTGCCAAAGCGTTAAGAGTTCTTGAGTTTCACTAAAAATGGAGCTATTCTCCCCCTATAAAACTATTGACTAGTTTATTTAATCAAGAGCTTGTTTACAACTTCGGTGAAGAATAGTTTTACAGAGTTCAAGGTAAAATATAAATTTTGAAGAATAGATCTTGAAAGAATAACTTTTACACATTCCGAGGTAAAAAGTAAATAGGAAAGAAAAAGAAAGAAAATTTATTAGAGAGGGTGTGATTTGATAAGAAAATAGTTTTTTTCAAAACCTAGATTTTGTTACAAAATCTAGATTTTTTTAAAAATGTGAGTACTTGACAAAATTCTAAGTATTGAGACAAAACGTATATTTTACTACAAAACTTAAGTTTTGAAACGGGCTCGTTATCTCTTTTCTTACAAGTGTTTAAAGCTTCTTATTAAAAGAACAATAAAAGTACTAAATATGGGTTCAATCCAAGGAGCTAATTCCTTATGACATTGCAAATCAACTTTAGAATCCCTATTAAAAGATATGCTTATATTTATCATCCGTACTTCAAATAGATTGCCTCTAATATGGGTCCGTTTGGGAAAGCGGTGGAGAAGTGCTTTTACCATTTACGAGGTAAATGTGTGAAGGAGATTATCTCGTTTTGCGGAAAAACACTGTTGAACGTGCTTTTGGGGTGTTCAGAAGCTTTGCCAAACACCCCAATGAATTTTTTCTAATGTATGAACGAGAATCTTATTATTGAATTTTGGATCTCCCTTATCTCTTCGTACGTACACTAATTGATATGAATCATCTCAAGATTAACATTAAATGATGACAAAGTGTAGCCAGACAGATAGATAGATGCTAGTTCTGTGTAGAGAGGCAAGAGGAAACAGAAGTGTGATGGCAAGTTGTTATCAGATCCAACGTGAAAAGTGTTTTGGAATGGAAATGGAGAATTGGAGATAGGGATATACATATATGTAGATGAAGTGGTCCAGGTTTGCAAGCTACGGCATCTTTGTTCTATCTCTAACGAGAGAGAGAGAGAGAGAGAGAGAGAGAGAGAGGCTGTGTTGGACGATTTAGGAAGTAGTGCGCAATTGTCAAAGAAGGCTTCTTTTGGAAAAAGGAGGTTGAGCTTATTAGAAGAACCGAGCATATATTCTTCTTCTATTCTCTATCCCTTGTGCTTCCCATGTGTATGTATGAGCCACAATTCTGTATGATGTCCAAGTAATTTTATTCTTTTGACTCTCCCTTTTCTTCTGGGCTTGGATCTAGCTAGAGGTTAACATGTACACTATGGGAGAGCCAAAATGGAAAAAAAATTACTAAAATTTATTTTAGCTCACTTTTATAAATATTAAAAAAAATAATGAATTACAAAGAATTCTCTTTAATTGGCATAGATGTCCATGTCCTTTTCTTTTTGACGTGAAACCCAGTTGTTTTCTCTAAATCTTTTATAAATAACATTTGGCCCGATTTAAAGGAGTTGCAAATACCTTTTTTTAAAATGTTGTATCTGCTTTTACACCGTTTAAAACTTAATTGTGTCATACGCTTTTAAAGAAAAATTTCATTACTAAAATTGCATTTTAACTCTTTTAAAAAATAATATGCGAAAATGATTAATAGGCAAAACAGAGAAAAGGTCTGGAGTGCTCACAGGAAAGATGATTATCATTTTAAAGCCGGTTAGTTCATAATTTTATTTTTACATCTCTATCTTCTTCTAAATGTATAATTAATGTATTAAAATAATCATCCATAA